>APFE030641384.1:0-62408 GCA_000404065.3 Pinus taeda | reverse complement strand
GGACGCGATGGTTTTCGGTCCATGGTATTGGACGCGATGGTTTTCGGTCCATGGTATTGGATGCTTCGGCATGTATAAATATGTATTGTAGCATTGAAAGGAATATAATGAAAAAATCAAGCTGGTAGTCCCGTTTTGGGATCCAGTGGGAAATCTTTGTGTATATGTGTTTTATGTGTTATGCTCTCGCATTTTTATTTTTCATGTGATTTAGAATTCGTATGCAGGTAATTTCTATACAGGGTTAAAACCCACAATTTAGACCTTGAGCGGTATAAAACTTTCTTGAAATCCTTGTAGAAGGAGTAATCTTCTCATATCTTTCCTAGCAGGAAGCTGTTGGACAATTACACCCCCTTGATGAAGACTATCATGAAATACTTCAACTATGAGGATAGGTTCAGCAAGTTGTATCAGTATCATATCAGGTTATTGATGCATTTCACTTCCCATAAATCCTTAAACCTACCTTACTGCTTGTTTATAAGTTTGGTAAAAATGATAGAAAAGGTGTAGTCAAAGGGAAGAGATCATTTAGCTTGTATTTTTCATCATGCCTTAGTAAAGCTAATAGTCCTCCACCAGCTAGCACAGATCAACATGCCATGGGAGACTTTCATGGAGGCAGCTGCTCTTCTACCTGCCTCAAGTCAGTCAAAGAGTCAAAACACTCCCTTAGCATCATCCAAGCCACAAGAGGTTGGGTCATCAAGCAAGCCATCAATTAGAAAAAAGCAGCCAATAGCAGAGATTTCAAAGACATATAGAAGAGGTATGAGGTTGGTGTTTTCCCCTGAAATAGAAGATATGCCTAGACCTAAGCCTGGAACTAGGTCTCAAGCAAAAATATTTCCTAGGGAGGTTGTAGGTGAAGAAGAATTCTAGGTTGGAACCATGAGAGATGAGACATCAAAAGGTCGACATGATGTACCTTTGCACAGTGAAGAAAAAGGACCTGTTGATTTTGAGATGGCAGACCTAGCAGAAAAGCATGGATATAAGGAGGCAGAAGATGATATAATCAAGGAGAAAGAGGCACAAATTAGGGAGCTAAAAGATGACCTTGCCAAAGCCAATTTCAAGGTGGCTTTATTACAACAAGAGAACAAAGAACGCAAGAAAAACCTAGTGTAGAAAAGCAAAGCAGCAAAGGATAAAGGTAAGGCCATCATTGATGTAGAATAGCTGGAGAGAACATTTAGGTATAGCCAAGGAGACCTACAACTAGAGCCATGGCCAAGAAGGGACATCAAGCAGAAAATCCCTCTCCTCCCCAAACCCTAAAAACCTTAGATGAATCCTTAGCTACTAAAATTGAAGAGGACAAGGAGTATTGGTTTGAGAAAGTGAATGTGCACCTAGAAAAACTTTTGAAGAAGGTGAACAAGGATACTTCCATGCAGAGGAATATGGCAAGACAATATTATGCTAGGAACATGGTTTACAAAGCAAGGATGAGAATAATGAAGAGGATAGTCACAAAGAGCGATAGCCTTGATCTGTTGGTTGATGCATCTTTATTTTTTTTAAGCCATGACATAAATAAGGAAAGAAAACAATTTTTTGTAAAATTTTGAAGTTTGTTGTCACACACACAAAACTAGCGTACAAAAACATAGGGAGTACTTTCTATGCTTTTTCCCAGGAGGTCTAAATGAAAAATTTCAAGCATGTGGAGATGGATCATGATGCAGGGATGTCAAAAAAGTACATGGGGAAGCTTGGAGATTCATATATTTTCATAAATTGACAAAATATTGCCTATTTTTCTACCTTTCTGCCACTATTTCAGGCCACTCGCTGCGCTTTTGGGACAATTTGACTTCAAGGAAAATTTCAAGGGGTTTGGAGTAGGTATTTATAGTGCTTGATGAATCCATCGTGTAGTAAACATCATCATCTTTCCAACCACACCTTTTGCAACCAAAAATGCATCCAGGAAGGCCTCCAAAGCACTCTCCAAACTTCTGCTGCACTTCTGCTAATTTACTGTGTTTTTGTGAGTTTGACTGTTTCACTCCTTGTAATGGTCAAAGGTCAAACTAGATAGATTTAATCAGTTACTTCATGTGTTCATCTAATGTAATTGAATGTGTTAGGGGTTAAATTGTAAAGAATCTTTTAAATAAATGTTTGGAGAAATAAACTCATTCAATTAGTGTAAAAAGGGAATCAGTTTCTAAATTCCCTAGTATTTGGTAATGGTTAGAGAGAATCATGAGAGAAGTTCCTAGGAAGATGGATTCGAACCCTTAGAGGGGAAATTTGGTTTTTTTATCTATATGTAGTTCGAATCAAGCAAAAGAGAGGGTTGAATTCTTGTAGCTCAGACTTGGAACTAGTGTACTTAACTATTGCAGAAATATAACAGACAGTTGCAACTACTTTTATGGGATTCTTGTGTTGTGGTTAATGGCTCTATTTTTCTTGTATTTTCTTACATATTTGATGATTACATTTTTTAGCAACCATCTATATTTCTCCTTATGCTTTATCTCTTAAGAGTTGAAACATAAATCATAATTTAATGCTCTATTTTTGTTTAAGATAAGCATTTATGTGTTTTTCTTCTAGACACGTGAATTCATGCCTTTGCTCACTTAATTCCTGTTATATCTTCCTCACCACACTACAATGAAAAAACATTTTTAGTCACTAATTGTGCCTACCTTGCCCCTTCTTATGTCTATAACTAACCTTTAGGGTTACTTGACCTAGTTCTAAGACCTAGTGCTCTTTATCCAACAAACCAAAATAAAACCCTACTAAGCTGATACCTAGAATAAAACCCTAATTTTCTCCAGTCACTTTCATTGATTGTGAGGTTGATTAAGAGAGAGCCCTCTCTGATTTGGTAGGGATACATACCAAGTCAAAAGTTGGTATTTGGTTACCTCTTTGGTTTCCTTTCTCAGCCTTGAGAAATTAAGGAGCCCTAACAAGCTGCATTCTTAAAGCAACTTGAAATAAATGTTCATAGAAATCTCTCATGGTGTCCATGTCCATTTAGTTCAGGGAACCATTGCTACACATAGATTGTATCCATTAAGTATGCATACATATAGAAACTCTTTTTCTCACCCTTAGGTGGATTCTGAGCCTGTGCTACATGGGCCTTCAATTGTTGAGCCAACAAATATTACCAGTTGAACGACCTCACATCATTCACCAACTGGTCCAATAAGACTTCCAACCCTTTAGGAAAGGTTTCAATGCTCTCTTGACCATGGATTCTGCAATAAATGATAACCAAGATCTGGTAAGCCTTCCAGAGGGAATTTGTCTTGTACACATGGGTGGGTGTCTGTCAAAACTTCGATGGCTCTTTCACCCAATGTTTGAAAATTTCTCTTGTGTTCAAATAGTTGTGGGTGACATAGAAGAGTGATTCCATGCACTTTAATGGCTTGGGAAAGTGATACATCTGTTGAAAGTCTTCGGCTCGGAAGGGGAAATCTTATGACTATTGGAACTACTCAATGTCATGGTCTGATCATCCATATGTGAGACAATCTAGCTGATGATGCCTGCACATGGGAAGGTGGGATACCTGCATGAAACCTTGAATAGACCTAACTATCAGATGCTAAGATAAACCTATTGATCCTCTAAATCTGCCTCAAAGTCCTTTGCAAAAGTATCTTTAATTTGTTTCCATGTCAGTGATGATCCCTTATCTAGAGAAAACTGAGTATCTACATACACTGGAAAATCAACAGATGTTTTCTCAACTACTTCCCCAATACCGCTCTCAGTAGTTTCCTTTGATGCAACTCTCTTAGATTCCATGGTAACAGTGACTGATGGAGAGATGCTCAACAATTGTTGTACCTATGGGATAGAAAGGACACTCATGATAAGCAAATTTCAGTTTAAAGTAAAATAACATACAAGGCAAGTTCAAGCAGCAAACAAGGCACTAGATCGGATGGATTATGAAACTTTTATTAACAGGGGGGAATGGATTCCAGTAGGAATTGAACACTGTGCAACCCTAGTAGCTAGGATGGAAGCTTGATAGTTGAAATTACGCACTGCGTAGTTAAGCTTGGGAAGAGGCCTGAAAGAGATTGCACATTTCACATCTCAGTGACCAAGTTGAGAGGTTGGCTCCTGGAACTATGAACTGTGAAATTCCAGAGGCCAAGCTAATGGTTTGAGCCTCTCGATTGCGCAGTGCCAGTTGTGAAAAGTGAAATTCGGTCAAGAGAAACCCATATTTTCCCAAGGGAAGTGTGAAAAATAAACAGATCTGAGAGATAGTGTGAAGGTGAGTGCATATATAACTAAGTTTAGATAAATGCATGTGAATCCAGTACAAAAATTGATCAAATGGAAGGAAAACCTAGTAAGTGAGGAGAGTTGCTACAACAACGACTATTGGTGAAAAAACAAGAAAAATAATTTGACACTTGGGAAAGGCAATCTAAAACTTGAAAAAACACTTCCACAACTTAAAAAAAAAGTTAAAATTCCAGCAACCATCAAGTTGGGCATGGAATCCCCCAACAACATGTTCTGGGGCTCAAAGCCCAAGTTTTTTTCAAACATTTTGTAAGACTCCACTAATTGCGGGCACGGAGCACGAAGTATAGGATGAGTCGCCCTAAAATATTGTAATGTAATGTAAAGTCATGTCGGCCTGCCCATGGTTCGCAGACCATGGGAGTGTATATATAGAGTGAGGCTCTAAGTGTAAAGATAGTGAATAAAAGAGAAGAATAGGAATGGTTCAAGCATAGAAGAAGAGTCTAAGTGTATTGGGTCATAGTAGTAGGAAGAGGCTTTGCAACTGAGTGCACAGAGGCCTAGTAAAGTCCGCAGATGAGTGCACAAATCCTTACAGTTGAGTGTGTAGGGCGGTGTCGAGTTTGTAATCAGGATTGAAGAGTAATAAAGAGAAGTTGATTCTTATTTCTGTGTATCTATTGTACATTGCCTTCTTTACGTTTATATTGTTTTATTTACTGCACGCACTAATATGATCATTGGATATGTTGTAATAATCATTAGTCTTACATAAACAAGTCAAGTAATCAAATAATAATAGAGTAAATAACAAAGGACTTGGGTACTATACGGGTTGTGCCCCAAGTAGGGTTGCGTAGAGCAACATCGCAGGTTATAAAGGATAACAAGTGCGCATAGTGGCGGGTCAGACCACAAACCTCCAGAAACTCATCATACATCCCCAGGGTGCAGAAACCTAGTTCTAGCACCCTCCCATACTACTTCGGGTGAGACCTCATTCCGCGCTCCGCAGACTATTGCCGAAAGGCCCAGTAGTACCGATATTTTCTTGGCTAAATCACCTTTGAACCTGGGTTAGACCCACACAAGCCAACAAAGGGTTCCGTTGTTGGGACCAGGATCTGCATAAGGGATGTCTAATGTCATGCCACTAGAACCCAACAAAGAAATAAATTGAAGAGTGGTCGGACAAGAAGATTCACGAGTTCGCGACAGAGGAAAACGAAACTCTGTGAGTATCTAAGAAACAGTGGTTGGAACGCTACTTGTATACGAAAATCCATGATATTTTCTTTGCATACTTTCCTTCTAAGCTATATGAGTGGATCGCGAGGTTAGCAGATAGCCAGGGAAGGTGTAGGCTTGGCAAACCAATAGTGTGGACTCCAGAATTAGTTCACAGACTAGAAGCGTTAGAAGATAAGATCGTGTGAGCTATGGACCATTGGCTCGACCGGATAATAGGAGGATTTATCACTAAGTTTGCGGTAGACACGACCGTCAACTACAATGAGGTAAGTATATTAAATCTTTGAACACTTGGATTAAGATGCTATTGTGTGAGAAGTGGTTTATGCGAATAAATTAATGTTTGGACTACGCAGAGTGGGAAGATATACAGAAGTAGAAGTAGTGAAGGATTAGAAACCAGACCCTTAATTACACCCTCACGAGAGAGCAAGGAAGAGCTCGCAAAGGTTTTCCTAAGAAGCACGATCAGTTTGATAAGATAGTGAATTCCGTGTTTACCACTTCCACCCACACTACCACCTGTTTCATGCTCTTCACCTCCATCTCCACCCACTCCACCTCGGCCACCACCACAGTTTAGTATGGCGAATGTGTTCAAGCTACCAATATTTAGAGTAGTGGGGAATGAAGATCCAGACCAATTATGGTTTGTGCAAAGAGCAGTATGGGAAGCACAAGGTGTCGCAGATGACAATATTAAGAAGGCTATGCTGGTGAGCGCATTACAAGATCACACATTAACATGGTATATCAAACATTCTAATGACCACCCAAACACAGGAATTGCAGAGATCCAAGCCGTGCTGAATAGGGAATTAAGCAGGCCAAAGTCAAAAACACAATCAATCATCAGGTTTAAACAGATCGCAATGCTCCTAGGTGAGACCCCCTAGGATCTGGATTAAATACTGTAGAGTACAATTCGCAAAGCCAATATGACATTGCAGATGGACAACATCATGCATGGTTTGTAGCATCTCTGACACCACACTTAAGGACGGCACTGTCACAACAAAAACTTTCCACCCAAGGTGAAGCGTTGGAAATGGAAATGAGATCACATGAGACCCCTATACAAGATCTTGGGTTGGGAGTCCAACAAATCCACACAAAACTATAGATATGTGTCTGGAAATGAAGAGTTTGAAATAGGACAAGACACCTTAGCTGGAGGCGTGTGAGGAAGTATGGTCCATAAAATGCAAAGGCCAGGGTCATGACAAAGATTACTGTGTTTGCGAGCTACTTGGTAGGAGGAGGATCGATGCCCTTGAGACCGGAGGCACAGGCAAGGCCGAGTGCAACACCTGCATTATGGTGCATGATCTATCAGATAGGAGGGAAACACACTATAGATAATTTTCATCTATTGCAGAAGTATACACAAACATCCCATCAATTGTTTTGTAATTTATGCAGGTCGGTAGGCCATGATGAACGCACTTGTCGAAGCTACAAACTAATGATGGATCAGACTCCTGCCTACAGGGTGTATACTGAAACGTGAGCCCTCGAACCAAATGCAGGGATGGCACGTGCTGAATTTCAGGGGCGTGGTTGAGGATGAGGCGGAATGGGACCCGGAAGGGGTCACTGACAACTAATTTGTTACAATTGCGGAGGGCCAAGGAACTATGCCCACGATTATACCAACTCAACAAGGATATCATGTTTGTATTTTGTTTAGTTTGATCATGAGGCAGAAGACTTCCCTTCGCTAATAGCAAGGATGCACTAAAGAGGGGTATTCTAGCCCCCTCCGACTCATAATGTACAAATGATGATATTTGAGCCGCGCAAAGAAGACCCAAATGTAAACATGATGCTCAGAAGCGGTATGACCATGGGAGATGATAAGGGGAAGTAGCCAGAAGAAAGTGCATGGGTCCACAAGGCTCCTACAAAGGAACCCGAGTTTGATTTAGAATGTGCGAAGGAGACATTCATGGAAGCTAATAAGAGCATCATGGAGGCCTCCACTTCAGGTAGTAAGGATCAACTAGAACCAAGAATGGATCCTTAAATGCTCACTACCTTTCTGTAGACATGCATGAAACTGTTGCGCGACAGCAAGGCAGTCATAGGACAACAAGAACTTATCACTAGATGTGCGGGGTTAGGAGAACCATGTGTGGTCCAGAAACTGGGGAAGCATGCATTGCACACCGGAAGGGAAATGAGGTCGACTGCGCAGATCGGCGAGTATGGAATGGATCAGGTAATCCCAAATCTGGGTTTGGATGCAAATTTCCTACCAAAGCAAACATGGGAATGCATGGGCAGACCCATGTTACAATGGTCCCCTATTCAGTTATGAATGGCAAACCAACAAAATATTTTTCCCATGGGAATATTGCAAGGGGTAACCGTAGATATTGAAGGGGTGAGCATGTAGGCAGATTTCGAAGTGATAGAGATTGTCGATGATAGTAATCTCTATCCCATGCTACTAGGAATAGACTGGGCCACCACTATGAATGGAGTCATAAATCTAAAAAAGCGCAAAATGATATTTCAGAAAAAGTTACTACACGTAGTAGTACCGTTGGATCCAGCCGAAGGAGCACGATACACTGAACCGATGCATGACGATGACAGTGATGATGATCTCGATTGTATTTACAAGATAACTGCGTGAGAACAGGATTGGGTGAATTCGACTGCCAATGGGAGAATATTTTGGGAGCGCGACAGCTCCTGCACTTCAGATTCAGACGAAGATGTAGAGCGATGGCAGAATCGGCCGCACGAAGTAACAATGCTTAATTGCAACATGATGGTTAGATCACTGCGTTTCGTGATCACAGAGGCAAGGGAGTTGCCGATATATGATGGATTTTCAGTGGTGGATGAATTTCTGAGAAAATTTGAAACTGCAATCCTAGAACAGCAACGGTTCGATGCATTGAAGTGGGCACTGCGCACAACACCCACACGATGGTGGGGTATGCATCAAGGAAATTTTGAGGACTGGCACAAATGTAGAAGGATGATGTGCCTATGTTTTGGAAAACCCCAGCTGTGAATGAAAGTTAGTCAGCAGGGGTAGAACAACTTGCACGCCCACCTTTCCTGATGGGTATAGAAATATGTTGTGCAACTCACACAAACACATACCAGCCCCAAAATAGAGAATTGGAACAAACTGCAGCAACAAGAAAGGCGACACACACTACTAATTATCCACGTTGAAGCATTTGATAAGGTGTGCAGATTACTAAACAAGGTTGACCAGAAGAAATGAATTGATTGGGACCTACGCGTGCCAGCGGTTCGATGGGCCTACCGAACCAGGTGCAAAATCCTAAACACGAAGATGATTCCAAAGATATAGAATGGGGTGTAGACCATACTTACAGAAGAATATCCAAAAAGGAATCCGCGCGTACTGGCTCCCGCAGTGGCAATAGTGTGCGATGGCAAGGAGGAAGAAATCACAAATATACGTGAGGACGAACATCTAAGGATTCGGGAAGCCATCCGGCGAGGGAACCTTAGACTCCATGAAATTGAAAAGGACTGGGTACAATTGAGGAAGAAAAGCATTGTGATGGACGTTGAGATCACAAGGCTGGAAAATGAGATCGTGCAAGCATGTCTCGTCGAGAAACCAAGGATGACAAGGCTAGATACAAATGATCATACCACTACATTAAATTAGTGTCACTGAGAATTTATGACTCTACTACCATGGCTACAACCGTACCTCACCAAATGTATTAACCAGGGAAGCAGACTACATACAGTAGAACATGTGGCACCAGCTGTCGCGAAGGAAATTGTGGAGTTCCCGTGGACTACACTGAAAGGCAAATTGAAGTCTCACACAAGTGGCACGACCACCTCATTAGTCGTAGATGGCATAGTCTCAGTGCTCCAGACAGTTAAAAGAGAGCTGAGACTCTAAAAGAGTTTGTTTGGGAACTGAGTTATAAGAGAGGTATGCACAGAATCAGCGTGTCCCAAGGTTCACACCTACACACAGGGGGTTGCACTGCCATGAGGGTAGGCTGGGAAGTGACCGTTGGTGTCACTGTTCAGGAAGGGATGTCTGATTTAAGGCAAAAGGGAGCGGGTGGCAGGCATTTAAGACATGAATTAAGGGCAATATTTGGGGCAATCTGCCGCCAAGAAAGCATTAATGACTCAGAACTGGGGGGAACGGTTGAATTCAAATTTAAAATGTGCTATAAAACTCCAAGGGCTAGCGACGATACAATACTTGTTCATTTGAGATTTGAGCAATTAGGTAGAGCACAGCGTGTTGAATGCCAAGCGATATTTGAGTCCCGAAGTTCGTGACCAACCATAGAAAGTTCAAACAGGATGATGACTACCAGGTGAAGTGTGGCATTTGTAGAAAGTACTGCCGACGAAGTTGCGCAAAACCCCACGATGCAGGATGTCCCTAGAGATGTTGGGGATGCACCAGAAATTCTAAAATCGCATCGGATGTTGAGGTCCAAGAAGGATAAGCAGGCAGCTCGACCAGTTCGCATTTCCCGCAAAATCTGTGGTTTAGTAAACTCTCCATGGAAGAAAATGAAAAGGTTGTCACCATTGAGACAGATGATGAGGAGGAGGACCTATAGACTCTCGTCGATGAGATAGAGGTAGGCGAAGACATGGAAGAAGACATCCAGCCAGTGTGCACTGTAGCAAAATTGCCCAAGTATATCCCTCCATGAAAAGGGAAGGCTAAGATACCCAAGGATTTGGATGGCTATAAGAGTGCACTCCAAACCCCGCTCCTCCCCGATGGAATTGTATTTGAGGGCTCACCCCTGGTCCGCATGCCCACAATGAAGTTTTAAGATTGGGACCTCATGGACAGCGAGAAGTTCCCACATTTAGAGACTGAGAACCTCATGAAGCAAAGCACAGAGTGATCAGTTACAATATTAGAGCCACGGAAATGGCTACGCAGTGTGGAGAAGGTTAGACTACTTCATCTACTATGGATTCCACACTTTCACCGCACGCCTATCACAATTTTTGTCATCAGGCAACTACTTTTCCTAGTGCACGATGGGTCCTTATGGTTGGAGGAGCCTATTCCCATCACAACATATCTTATCCACAGGATTTCCTGGATCCCCTGTAAAGGAAAGGACCCCGCAAAGATAGCCAGAAAAAGTGGAGATTTGGTGCTCGCATGGGCCATGAAGAAAAAATACAAACTGGAGAAGAAAAATATGGGTTACACAATCAACAACATTAAAGATAAAGGGGTGCACATAGCCACCCAACTCCTGGTCGGGAAGGTAATGATAAAATTTCGTGGAGATGAGGTACTAGTGCCGGTAGTTGCACTGGCAGAACAATGCATGAAGGGGATCCAATTCAACTGGGTCGAGTTCCTCTGCGAGGAGTTCCTAAACAACTGCAAGAAAGCCTAGGATAAGGGCAAGACCTTCCACTACGCATGGTTGCTCTTGTCTATCTTACTAGTAAAAGGGGAACTGCTTGAGGACAGTCAATTCCCTAAGATTGAATAGGACTTACCAGAGGCCACAAATTATGCGTTTCTCTGGGCTACTAAGGATGCCACGCGGATCCGTGAAACAAATATCTTTTGGGTGCTCATGGAGGCAAGCATCCAGATGTGGATAAACAGATGGCCACACCTGTCCCCCACAATGTACAACAGTTTGCGGAGCTTTGTAGACTTTGAGGTGGACATGCATAATGTGTATATCAAGGTGCGTAAGGATCAGGCGTAGAAATGGACCAATCTCCCCTTCATCACCATTGATGATGCAATCTTCTCTATGCTAGAATCATGGCCTCCTAAGTGGTACGCCCCAGATTTGGTGGATATGGATAGAACAACAACACAAAATCAGAAGGATGCGACCAAGTTGCATGTCACATAGTTAGCCCAGCAAAGGCACAAAGAACAAGCAGTCGCAGAGGTAAGGGTTACCTGCGAGGTAGCAAAGGTAGCTGCAGAGCAGGAAAAGGCCGCCAAAAAATCAACATCAACGCAAACAACAGGGACCACCACGACGCAGGAGGAAGAGGGCCAGAAATTGTCTACAAGACAGGAAGCAGAAGACATAGCAGAAGGTGCGGACCTGAGCACAATGTCCACTGAGCTGAAACGACCACGCGTCACAGAGAGATCGGGTCCAAAAAAAAAGGTCAAGGTATCCAAATTGGACATCGAACCGATTACACTAACAGAAGGTGACCTCTACAACATCAGCGACAGGGTTCATGAGGTCACTAGGGAAGCGCTCCAGGAAGCCATGTCAAACCAACAAATTGTGTTGGGGACCCTAAGGGTGTAGCTACAGGAAATTTAGTTGTGGTCCCCACAGGAAGGAACAATAGTCGCCCACGGCGTCGCAGGTACATCAGCAGCAGAGCAGCTGCTACATACCAACATGGCCAACATCATAGTGCTACCGGAAGGAGCTCTAATAGCAGAGAATGAGGATGACAGAGCTGCAGTAAGCAGGATCAAGGGAATGGGCCTTAATTTGGATGCCCTTCCACAAGACACATTGTATCAACTACAGGATGGCCTCACAACAGAAATACACACTAAGGAGGGCCACATGATCCAGGTATTGAGTGAGAAAAAGATCAACACTGAACAGCTCATCTTGCAGTGTGACGAACTAGCGTCACACAATCAGTAGGTCATGCAAATAGTTGATGAAGCATGCCGGCACGTTTTAGAATTGTCCATCGCCGCAAACCTACCCACAGAGATGTGAATCCATTGTCTCGCAAGTGGAGTCTGAACTGCGCGCGAGGAAACAGCACGAGTATAGATGGAGATGAACCTCCGGATTGTTGAGATACGGCTGAAGGCACAACCTTCCACTCCTCCATAAGTTAGAGAGTAGCATGGTAGTGCTATTCAAACAGGACTAGAAGAAATTGGACGGGTAGTACAAGAATATACCAGTATGTTGGACCAAGCCTTTGGAGTCCTTACATCCTTGCAGGAGGACCCCAACATACAGCGCCTGGAAACAGAGGCGCACGAACTATAGCAATAGTATGACAATGTAAGGGGAACTATACAGACAGTTGTCCTCACCCAATGGCTGGCAAAGATGCAGCAAGCAACGGCACTGAAAGAGCAGGTGGATGTTGCAAGACAGAAAGAGGTACTTCTCAAAGCGCGCGTCCAACCTTGGATTGATGATGCCTTCACCATTATGGTCTAGATTGAGGGAAAGCTCGCACAGATGCAAGGACTATATGCACTAAGGCAGATAGCAGATCCTCAAAAGAAGCATCAAAAGAGTGCATGCAGCAGGTCCAACAAACCGCAGAACAATGCGTCGTGGACCTCCGAGCAGTATGGGACCAGTTGGAGGGGCTCTATGCCAAGATCACTGCACCAGTAGAGTGACTCAGGACGAGTCACGATAATTGTGTTGGCGGCCTGTTGGGCATGGAATCCCCCCACAACATGTTTTGGGGCTCAAAGCCCAAGTTTTGGTCAAAGGTTTTGTAAGACTCCACGAATTACAGGCGCAGAGCGTGAAGTATAGGATGAGTCATAGGGTTGTCCGCCCTAAAATATTGTAATGTAATGAAAAGTCATGTCGGCCTACCCATGGTTCGTGGACCATGGGAGTGTATAAATAGAGCGAGGCTCTAAGTGTAAAGATAGTGAATAAAAGAGAAGAATAGGAATGGTTCGAGTATAGAAGAAGAGTCTAAGTATATTGGGTTGTAGTAGTAGGAAGAGGCTCTACAATTGAGTGCATAGAGGCCTAGTAGAGTCCGCAACTGAGTGCGCGGACCACTGTAGCTAAGTGCGCAGGGCGGTGTCGAGTCTGTAATCGGGATTGAAGAGTAATAAAGAGAAGTTGATTCCTATTTCTGTGTATCTATTGTAAATTTCCTTATTTAATTTTATACTATTTTATTTACTGCGTGCACTGGTATGATCGTTGAATATGTTGTAATAATCATTAGTCTTACATAAACAAGTCAAGTAATCAAATAATAATAGAGTAAATAAAAAAGGACTTGGGTATTATACAGGTTTCACCCCAAGTAGGGCTGCGTGGAGCAGCATCGCAGGTTACAAAGGATAGCAAGTGGGCATAGCGACAGTCAGACCGCTGACCTCCAGAAGCTCATCAGACATCCCCAGGGTGCAGAAACCTAGTTCTAGCACCCCCTCATACTACTTTGAGTGAGACCTCAGTCTGCACTCCACGGACTATTATCGAAAGGGATAGTAGTACCGGGATTTGCTTGGCTAAATCACCTCTGAACCTGGGTCAGGCCCACACAAACCAACACATTAAGAGAAAAAGAGAAACAACACTCATACAATCCAAACAACAAAAAGCGATAGAAAAAGCAGCAAAAGACAATAAGAAAAACTCACCTGTAAAAGCGTTGACAATCGCATAGAAGGTTCCTTGATCACCTCGGGAATTATAGAGCTCCAAGATTAAGTGTGCAAATGAACTCGAGAAGTGTCAATTAAATAGATTTGGATAAAGTAGGGTTTATGACGTGCATGCCTAAAATCAAGGAGAAAGCGAAACTTGGCATAACTTTATAAATATAATGCAAGTGCCTCCTTCGGGATACTAAAACTGGATCCCTGTTTTTTAGGGATTATTTTTTCTTTTTTTCTTTTCATTTTTTTCGGGGAAACTTGTCATGCATGCTACTGGGAAAGATTACAAAGTTCTAGGAATTGGAAAAATTTTCAACTTAGTGCACTGCGCAGTTTCTGAGCTCAATGAGGGTTGCACAATTTTTGGGTTCAGTGCTAGGATTCCTCCCATGATTGCATAGTTTTTGATCTCAAGGCTCACTAGCAGTCAAGGTTGCACAATTCCCATCATCAAGACTTCTTTCCCTCAATGATTATGAAGTTTCTGGAAGAAAGCCTTGAACTGCTATAAGACCAAGTTGGAAGATCAACTTGTGACTTAGAAATTAAACAGAAAACATAAGAAAAAATGAAAAGACAAGTCTCAGTCAATGCACAAATACCTGGTTTAGTGCAAGATGAGCTGCTATGGTTAAGAAGGAAGGCTCCAAAATCGAAGCATAGGAAAACAATTGGAGGTTTTTTGTAGCTCCTACAACACAACCTCAAATTGATCCTAAAGTTGACCCTTTTCCTTCTTAATATGTTGTTTCTTCATCTCTTTCTTCATCCTCGCTTAGTAAAAGTATTGATTCTAGTAACCAGGAAGCTAAGAAGAAGAAGAAAGGGATGAAGAAGAAGTAATATAAGCAGGGGGGCAACCAATCAAACATTGCTACGAATGCAACTAGTATGGAGGAACCTTCCAATCAGTCCCGCAAAGTTAAATTCCCTTGCAATTTATGTTAGGGTGACCACCTTCTTCGATATTGTCCTGGTAATCCTAATGTATTAGAAGTGTGGTTTACGAGCTCACATCATCCTTTTTCATCAACCTCTGGAGATCATGTTAGTGATAAACCATCCACTAATAATTGTAAGGTCCATGGAAAAAATGGTAAAGTCGTGTTTCCCTGTAGGTTATGTGAAGGGAATCATCCCATTCACATTTGTCCTTATATGTATGAAGCCTCAAAAGTGTTGGAAAACCTTACATCTTCTCAGCCACGACTTGCAGCTGGTTACCAAAAACTTTCTCCCATTCCTCCACTAGTTGATGAAGTGATTGATCAGAATATGTCTCTAATCAATCCCACTCTCTCTTAAAGTCAATCCCATGAGTCCATTCCTGACCAAAAATTGGTTGAGAAAATAGTTGACTCGATTCCACCTTTCATTGATCATACCTTTCCCATAGAGAGTGAGTCTCATACCGCTCAGGTTCTTCTTGTTTCTTCAAATTCTAATGAACTTAGGGGGAATCCTCTCGTTCCCACGGTACAAGGGGGATAATTCTCTCATTCCCATAGCACAAGGGGGCAGTTATCCCATTCCCACGACACCCCCTCAAGTAGTATGATCACTTCCTTTGATCGAAGTCGACTAGCAGGATATCGTCTTCCTCCTTACATGCCCTTCTAGGTCATAGTACAAGCTTATAATGTGGTCGTACATAACACAATAATAGATGAAGGTGCATATGTTAGTATTTTTTCCTCAAGTGTTTGGAAATATTTAGGTTCTCTACAGCTTGTGCCCATCACTCAAAATTCCTTGGATTTCAATAGAGGAACCAAGCAACCATTAGGGATCCTTCCTAAGTTTCCTATTACTTTGGGAGGAAAGGTTGTCTATATTTATGTGATGGTATTCCAACGCCCTTTCAATTTTAATTTACTCCTTCAGCATGACTATGTTTATGTCATGGGATCTCTTGCTTCTTCACTCTTTCATGTGATGTTATTGCCGCATGAAGGAAGAATCATGACTATTGACCAACTTTCATTCGTTGGTCCTATTTTTGACTCCCAATCAAATAGCTTCCTCTTGAAGCCCCGAAAATCGGGTCTACAACAAGGGGGATACCCACCCAGTCTGGACCTTAAAAGCAGCTCCTTTTTCGTTTGGGATGGTGGGTCCGACTGGGGATAATGGGATCAGTTTCCCAATTTGTGTGTGTGTGCAATTGATATTTCCTTTTTCTAAAGTTTTCTAAGTAAAATGCTTTTAATCTAAGTCTAATTTAAAACATGCAATTATATTCTAATGAACATAAATATCTAATTCTAAAACTAACGTGGCATTTAACTTTCTACTTATGCGATCTAAAATAGTTTCTAACAGCAATTGGTAATAAAGATCATTCAATCGCTACAAGAAAAGAATTTGATAAAAATGAAGTGTTTCGTATAAGAAACTAGCCAAAACAATTGTGAGGAGCATATGCATAATAAGTCATTTATACATTGAGCATAAATAGAATAGTCATCACCGTACAAAAGTGCCAAATGATAACTCAAACATTCAAGCCTTCATATATAAATAATTGAACATAAAATATTACTTTGACATATAAGCATAAATTATTAAGAGATAAAAGTACCATTGATAACAAGTTCTACTCATGAGCTTCAGCAATATAGATTTATCTCATTCTAATTCAATATCTTCTAAGAGTACAGAAATGCATTTCAGTAGCAGACATTAAACATAGATATCAATAAATCTTGTTCCATTCATTCATCAAAACCTCCTCTGAGGGTGTAGAAGTGCATGTTCTGAGGAGACATTTTTGACAAATTTCAGGACCCCTCCCTAAATGGATGAGAGGGGTTAAAATACTACTAACTAAATACTAAAAATAGTTTATTAAAAAAATATAGGAGGAGTTTTAAATGACCATCCTCATCTAAGGCAAAAATAAATCAAAACTAAAACTAAAATTGTATCTGGGAATGACTATCTATGTATCTTTTCTCTCAGATCGCAAGCATTCAGCATCGACTTGAGGAGCGTCGGTTGGCCGACCTCCGATTTTAGTTGCCTTGCAAAAACAAAATCAACGAGTGTTGGCACTATCTTCTTGGTAGAGTTTGTAAGGCATTTGAGAGTCATGCATTGACTATGTGGCTTAATCAAGTACTGCCAGTAAGTGTCCCAATTCAACTTGGTTAACTTCTTGATGGACTCTGCCCTTTCCTCAAATTTTTGTCTCTAGCTTGTCTATAGTTGTTGTGCCTTTGGGAGAAATCCTAGAGCAGTCTCTAATATGAGGTTTGCTCTGTGCAGGTTTTCATTAACACAGTCAATGACATTGTTTTTCGTTGTAGCTGCTTCTTCTGCTGCTTGTTCTACCTTTTTAATTTGTGCATCCCACTTATGAAAAAGCATTTCTTTGTGGGCTTCATTGATTCTGAGCACGCCTGCTTTCTTTCCTTCTTCTGATTCCTGCCAAATTAAATAATCAGAAATTCTTTTATCAATTAAATCATAGTCGAGTCACAAGTCCACGACTTGATTTATAATTTTATTGCTCATCTCGCAATGGGAACTCCATTACGATATTCTTTGGCATAATGCCTCTCGTGTAGGTTTTAACCCCGTACAGAAATTACCTGCATACGAATTCTAAATCACAAGAAAAATAAAAATGCGAGAGCATAACCCATAAAACACATATACACAGAGAATTTCCCACTGGATCTCAAAACCGAGACTCCAGCTTGAATTTTCATATATTCCTTTCAATGTTACAATACATATTTATACATGCCGGAAGCATCCAATACCATGGAACCCGAAACACGAGTCCAAAACTGTGGACCGAACCATAGGTGAAGTTCCGCCAACCTAATATAGGGTCCAAAAAAATTTTCTCGGGGCGCTGCCCCGAACCCCGTAGAGGGGGCTAACCCGCCCCCTCAAACCCCCCCTGCTGCGCAACGGCGCGGCGAAGAGGGGGGCTCCGCCCCCTCTAACCCCCCGGTTCACTACGTAGGTTAGTCGTGGAAAGAATATAACACAACCCAACATCTCGCTGTTACAAGAGTTGGTCGTTTAAGGCAAGGGCTTCTGAAACGTACTCTGCAAGATTGGGGTCATCTCTATGCATTTCTAGCATAGCCTATAACTAATTTTCCTTTTCGGCCAAATTGTTCTCATACCCCAACTGCATTTGTTAAAAATCTTGTTGTAATTTTTCTAACTTCTCCTCTGCTTCGCGTTTGGCACTGGCATGCTATCGCTGTTGTTGCAAAACTTGGATTTTTTCCTCTTTATCCTTAAGTAATTGTTGTACTTCGGATGCTTTATCAATGGTAGCAGAAACATAGGCTCCTGCAATCGAGGATAACTTAGTGAGATTTTCAATAATGTCAGTGACAGGGTCTTGCCAAAGGACACCTAGCTGCTCTGCCTCAGGTGAGAGCACGCTGTCCAATTTCCTTTTATTTCTTTGCCTTCTTACCACTGCCTTGTGTTGTGGACTATAAAATACATCTAGAGGAGGAATCTGCTCTATCTTGAGCATGATTTCAGACGATGGGGTAATGGGAAGATGCTCCATTTCTGGAGCAATGTTGACTGTTCCAATGACCATATATGTCATTGTATGCACTGTACTTTAAGGTGTATTCATGTTCTACTCCTCGGTATTAATCAATTCATTGAATGTTTCCCACTCTTTTTCCATCTCAATTTTCACTGGCTTTGGTGGTTGGATGAGGGGAGGGGGAAACTTTACCTGTGGTGTAGTCAAGACCTGTTGCTCTGGGTGCTCTTTAGATTGGGCAGTATCTCTTACTAACCCTTCGCTTTTGTTATGGTCACTCTTGGACTGTTTAGAGCATTCTAGTGACTCTTTCCTAGACTTAGTCCTGGACTTATCTGTACCCAAACTTCCACTTAAACTGATACTGGGAGTTGGCTCCCTTATTAGTTGTAAGCGCAACTTATCCAAGGGGATGTTTTCTAGTCTCCTTTCTCTCTATAGTTTGAATTCTTGGAATTCCACTGGGGGAAATTGAAGTTGAGCCATGTACAAAACTTCTTTCAGTGTGTTTTTCTATTGGAAGATATCATCAAAAAGGTCATCTTCTTTAGAAAATACTTTTATATTGACATCAGTAGTAAAATTCTTAATGACATCAAAGGGGTCGAATTGTCTTCCTAGAAATTTGAACAGTCGTAGACTCAGCATATTGTCTACTTCTTTGAATGCATGACCTAAATCAAATAGTGAAAAGGCCCTACAAGCCACAGGAAATTGCAACCAAATGGCCTTCTTCTTGTCTTTCAATTCTTTGCTCATTCCTCCTACCCCGTAGGTCTGGTAGGAAATTTCTCGAGCTAATAACTTATGAGGAACATATAAGGGTAGGACATGAGGGGAATCAATGCTTCCGAATACTCTGACATAGGTAAAAATTCCTCCCCAAACCATCTTGCGATATGGAGAACATTGACTTCTTCTTCGGGGGAAAATCTTGGGGCGTCTCTATTATACAAGATTATGTGAAGAGGTAACATAATTCCATGGCAAATTCTGTAAAAATACGGGATAAACTTGGAATCCCACAATTCTTTATGATAAATGTGAATGGGCAAGGGATTCTGTATATTCCATTTCCAAACCATTAAAGGAAATCTAGAAATGAAACAGATTTCATCCATAACATAAGCAGCTAAGAAGAAAGGAGGATAAATCCTCTGAGAGGGAGTTATTTTAGACCGGTAGTTCCAAATAGCCGAGGCTAAATTATTAGACAATATCTGATCCCAATCGATAAAAATGGCATTAGTGGCTGCATCTAATAGGGGTAGCCACTCAGATGAAACCTTGTTGACGTAGGGCCTTCCAAATAGCCTACATAGCATAGCCGCAGAAAAGCAATATGGGGAGGAGAGGGAACCAGTACTGTACATACCGTGTTTGTCCTTTTTCAATGGTTCTTCCCTCGCTGACCAGTTCTTAGCGCACTCCGCCAAATCTTCGTTTTCTATGGTGAACTTCTCGACGAACTGCTTGTTGTAGCTCGCCTGCGGCTCTGGTAGATGATACATAAGCCTTAAATCTTGTGGAGCGAATGAACCAATAAGGTATTGGCCTCGAGACTTGAATTGTCTATCTGTTATATCAGCACTGTCCAGTACCCACTTGACCATGTCTATGTATGGAAGTATCTTAGGTCTTACCGCTATTCGGTGCAAGAATGAACATGCAAGTTTAGTGACTGATGCCTTAGATGACCCGCATGAGTCTGTTGTTGCTTTAACTTCCATAACTCTAGGATTTTCTTCTTCGAGGAGACTGTACATGCCTTCCCAAGTGGTTATGCCAGAATCCCTAGTACAAGTGGTGTTTGTGAATAAGGGTGTCATCTCTTTGTCCTCAGCAACCGGAGCTTTTCCCTTCTTTCCCATTATGCTTTGAACACTGCTACGTATATTATTCTGCTTGCCGCTCCTGCAAATTTACAAGTAAGGAAAGAATAATGGTAAGAGATAAGGTGACGAGAAATCTCTTTAATTCTAAAATCATATCAGATATATCACCCTACATGAAACAACCTTTTGATAAGATCTAAATCTTATCTCATAAATGACCATCAACTAACCACTAAATTGACATTAATGCCCATAACTTGGTATTGGATTACGAGATATATTTTATTGAACAATGAGCCTTGCCAATCTGTGATAAAGCAATTTTGCAATTTTCTTCGCAATATCACAGATCGTAATATCGCTAATCCTTTTTGTTAACAATCATTTATCACCTTATGTGTCTGCGAGATGCGATTTGTGAGATGCCTTATCGCATATCGCCGAATCAGGATATTTCATTGTAAGTGATACTTGTGGCATATGAAATCTGTGATATGCGATGAGCCTTTAAGGCGCGCGACCTTGCATCGCGTTTTCACAATTTCTAAAGCTTGTTTATATGATGCCGTCCATTACCCTTTGTGATGCGATGTTTTATTGTTAAGAGAGTGATTTTATTTGGAACTTATGTTTCTTGGGTTTTGCGGGTGTTTTCCTAAGTTTATGACAGTGTGTTTTATTCAAAGGGAAGTATAAGTGCTAGTTTTTATTTTTTTAGAAGGGTCCCCATTTATTTAGTTTTATTACTAATACTAAATAAAAAGGGGGGGTTGTTGCTGGCCACAACAATTGGTGATTCACTAGGAAGAGCTAGTTATCTCTGATTATCTTTTGAATTTTCTAAACTTCCAAAATAGAAAAGTTTTCTGGAAAATCAAACTTTATTATAAAAATATAAAGTGCATCATGCTTTTAGCCATTAATGGTAGTTTGTTTCTTCTATGTTGACTTTGATTATTTATTTCCCGAAGCTAGGCATTGTATTTATGTAATCCATTACTTGGTTTATAAAGATAAAAACAAAGAATTCTTTGTAGATCAGTTTTAAGTATGCTCATTTGTCGTAGGTAGAGCCTCTGTTGCCAGTAGGTATTCATAGCCTCGATGGGGTTACCTGTTACCCAACAATGATCCTGTATCCTACTTGGAGAAATATACAATTTTCAAAGATAAATCCATATCCACACTTTATTGGTTTTATTTTCTTTTAATTCTTAAAGAACAATGTCTTGGTTTGGTAGCCAAATTATGACAGTGCCATTCACTTGATTTATAACTTTGCCGAACAAGCTAGCTCGTGATGAGACCCCTTGTCTTTTGATTGCAACAATCTTGAGCCATTGCCCTATTTTGGTATGCAGTTTTGGCAATGTCAGCAAGTTATAATATTTATGATCATGATAAGTCGGCTCATGATGAGACCTCTTATTATTTAAGTTTATAGTTTATCTTTGGATTACTCCTTGAAACTCGTAATTCCCTAGGTGGGGAGGAAGTCATTGGTTACTTAATAATATCTTTGGACGACAATTATAGAGTTTTTGGAAACAGATTTTCTACAGAGAACCTTTGTTTTGTTATTGATGCTTTTCATTGACTGATATAAAAAAATTCCCACTAAAGGTTGCTTTTCGTCAAAATCCGTAAGGTTGAAACTAGTAACATTTCCAAGCCTATAGCATTTGATTGTATCTTTCAATAATAATGATCGATTTTCCAAATTAGTTCTATTTATACAAGGGAAAAACAAAATCTAAAAGAAGCTTAAGTCCTTTTCATAAATTCCCAAAGATAACCATTTACAACCTATTTTATTATCAAAATAAAGCTATAAACAATAATTTACAAAATAGAAGAGGTCATCTTCTATGGAAAGTATTTTTTAAGGACCTGCCCATTAACAGGTAAAGATTCTCTTTCCTTGCTAAATATTGCAACATGAAAGTGGATGGACCTATGATTTCAACAATTTGGAATGGGCCAAGCCACATTCGTTGGAATTTAGAATGTTTGCCTTTTTCTTCATGAGCCTTATCCCATTTCAAAACTAAATCTCCAATTTGAACATCCTTCCTAGATACCATACTTGAATCGAAGGAAGCCTTTATTAATGCTTGATGATGAGCGTGTGTGATTTTAGCCTGTTCTCGTTGCTCTTCTAGCTTAAGGATCTGCAGTTGTCTTAGTTGTAAAGATGAAGTTGGTGTTTCGTCAATAAATTGAACTAAGGCCAAAAAAGGAATTGCTACATGAGTTGGGAGAACTACTTCTTTCCCATAAACTAAATTAAAGGTAGAAGTGCCAATGGAAGCCTTTTGGGTTATTCAGTCTGCCCACAGAGCATACATCAAATATTTGTGCCAATTTTTATGATTTTGATCAATGGTTCTCTTAATGATTCTGATTAAGTTTTTATTGTTGATTCGGCCAACCCGTTCCCTTGTGGGTAATAATTGGCAGAATATTTAAGATTAAAACCTCTTTTAAGTGCAAATTCAATCATAGCATTGCCAAAAAAATATGATGCATTATCAAACATTAAAGCAGAGGGTAAACCAAACCTGGTAATTATGAACTGATCTATGAAATTGATGATGTGTTTAACATTAGTTGTCTTGAGAGGAACTACTTCTACCCATTTCGTAAAATAATCTATAGTTGTAAGGATATACCTATGCTATTTAGAAGAGTGAGGAATGACCTCACCTATTATATCCAATCCCCATTGATCAAAGGGTTGATCAATATTGATTGGTTGCAAAAGCAATGATGGTTTCTTTTGTCTTCCAGCAGTAGTTTGACAAACTTGACATTTCCTTACATAGCTATGCACATATTTAAATAGTGTAGGTCAATATTATCGTGCGCGCAAAATTTTATGTGATGTAGCATCTCCCGCATAATGTCCATCATGGAGTTCCTGCAACACCTTTTCAGCTTCAGATTTTTCAAGACATCGAAGGAGAACATAATCATAATTCATCCTAAAAGGTATATCGTTTACGAGTTGATACTGCTTAGCCTTCAATCTTAGGGCTCTTTTGTTTGTATAATTCAGATTTGAAGGAGCATATCCGTTCTTTAGATTAAATATGATATCAGCATATCTCGATTCAATATCGTTTAGGCTTACCTCATACATTTGTACCTCTTGATTTGGAGATGATATTTCAGAAATAAGCGATGCTTCAGCCAACATCTTGCAAAAGCCTTGACCCTTTACAATATTTGTGGCCTGATCTCAACATCGTATTCTTGTAGGGCAATGACCCAATTTGGTCTCTTTTCACCCACATCTTTCTGTACTAAAATATTTCTTACCACTGGAAACGGTACTATGATTTTGTATGAGTTTTAAGAAGAAAGGGCGTAAAATATTTGATCACTTCAAAAACAACATAAGCTTGTTTCTCAACGTCAGAATAATTTAACTCAGCCCCTTGCAGATTTGAACTAAAGAAGGCAATTGGGGCTTCCGCCTTGTCTTGATTGGCTTGAGTAAGTGCAGCATATGACTTATCAGAGGCAAATGTATACAAAATAAAAGGATCAAAAAAATTTGGAGTTGCTAGGGATGGGGCATTAACAATCACTTGCTTAATCAAATTAAATGCTTCATATTCCTCTTGGCCCCATTTGAAGAGTGAATTCTTCTTAATCATTGCTTGTAACGGTGACACAATCCTTGAGAAGTATGGAACAAATTTTTTAGCAAAATTAATCTGGCCAAGAAAGGATTGCATGGCTTTCTTATTACGTGGTAAGGATATTTTAGAAATCTCTTTAATTCTATTGAGATCAATATGGATTCCAGATTTTGACACTATAAATCCAATAATTTTCCCTTCACGCAATGCAAAAAAAGACTTTTTGGGTTAAGTGAAATCCCATACCTTTGGTAACGTTGGAAGATCTGCTTTAAGTCTGTGAGGTGATTTCCACATTTTTAAGAATATATGGTTATGTCATCTAAGTAAATCACCACTGATTTGTTTACTAATCCCTTAAATGCGGTATCCATGGCCCTTTGAAATGTGGCGCTAGCGTTAATCAGACCAAAAGGCATCTTTTGATATGCATAAGTACCCCATTTGGTTCTGAACGTGGTTTTTAGCTGATCGTCAGGATGGACCAGAACCTGATTATAGCTGGAGAAACCATCTAAAAAGGACATTAATTCTAATCCTGCAACCATTTGTAATATTTGTTCCATAGGAGGTAGGGGAAAGTTGTCCTTTTGGCAGGCTTTGTTAAGATTTCAAAAGTCAATACAAATTCTAATATCTCCATTTTTCTTTATGACTGGAACCAAGTTGGAAACCCATCTAGAATGTCGAACGGGAAAAATAATTTTGGCTTTCAATAATTTATTGAGCTCAGATTTAATCTGGCTTTCCAGATTAGGATGGATCTTTCTCAGGTTTTGCTGGATAGGTTTTTCATCAACTATCATTGGGATAGTATGTTAAATGATTAAAGTTTCGTAAGTTTTAAGGTCATTATAGTTCCAGGAAAAGACACTTTTGTATTGTTTCAAGAGCTTAACAAAAGCTGATTTTTCTTCTAGAGCTAGGCTAAAACCTAGGTTGATATTCTGTGGCTTATTATCCATTCCTAGATTTACTAATTCATAGTTCAGAGTAGAGCTCTGGAGTTTTGAATTGGTAGATCCTTTAAATCGGTCTTTCAAATCATATAGGTCTTCCAACTTGACTACAGATTTTGGTATAGAATTATTAGCGCTTTCTTGTTGTAACTGCTTGTCATGTTGGTCCTCATCAATTATTTGATTAGTGTAAGATCCTTCCGATGTTAGGAAACTTACAATATCAGGATCATCGTTAAAAATTCTCCAGTTTGTAACATTATCAGGGATGGAGGGCCTAAAGATCAATTTGATTGAGAATCTGTCTGGGCTATAGTCTTCTGAGTGAATGAGCTTGGAAGCTACATTAGCCAGGAGGTCAGCACTAGCATTTTGGAGTCTGGGAATAGGTGAAATTTTAAATGCTATAAAATGTTCAGTCAGATCTTGTACTAAAGATTGATAATGCTTTAAATGACTTGATAGACAATGTATAGTATTTTGTACTTGTTTAATAACAATCTCAGAGTCTTCGAAGACTTGTATATACTTGATATCTAATCTGATTGCCTTGTATAGTCCTTGGACTAGAGCTTCATATTCAGCAGTGTTGTTTGTGCAATTGAACTCAAGTCTACATGTTAGCATAGTTTTGTTTCCTTCTGGACTAACTAATACACACCCTGCTCCTGCTCCATCATTAGACTTAGAACCATCAAAAAATAATTTCCAAAATAAAGAAGTATTTACAGGATTATCTATGAAATTAACACATTTAGAACTATCTGTTTGAAAAACGTTTTCTACTTCAGACAGAACAGAATGTTCTAAATAAGGTGAAGTATGAGCATTAAAATTTCCTAAGAAAGAGTCAACAGAATAGTTGCTAATTATATTGTTGATGTATGCCACAGGTTCATTTTCTCCTTCCAATTCCGTCACTATGTATTTTTGGTGTCTTTCTTGCTCAACCTTTATCTGATTTGGTTTACCATTGTAAGGGAGTCACATATGTGACCAGTCGGTCACAAAGTATCCATGAAGCTTCTTAGACCAATCCCTGCTAATAATTAAGCCATAAAATTCGAGAATGCTTGCAACTAGAATATCAATGACTTGACATACCTTTGGATTAGAGGACAACCTTATGGTAACTTGATTTAGTTCATCAATTACTTCAACCTGCGATCAGTCCAGCTAAACTATGTGTACTTCATATTTTCGAGGTTCGAGGTTTAGCTTTGCGCAAATTCTTTTAGGTAAGATATTAGATGAAGCTCCTGAATCTACCAAACAATTATGCAAGTTTTTATTGAAAATTTCGTAAGTAAGAAGGAATGGGGAGTATGGGATTTTGACCTACCTCCAATTAAGTCAATATCATTCAGATCAACTTTATTTTCCATATTAGTTGGAGGTCTTCCCATCTCATGAGAAGCCTGCGAGATTACAGCAGTAGGCATAGGTTCAACAAGTATTGCATGTAACTCTTTCAAAAGTAACTTATGTTGATGTTTCAATTTGCTCAATTCATGAAAAGTAATGTTAGCCCTAGTCTTCTTCATATCTTCAACGATATTATACTCCATCTCATTAGAAACAATCAGTGTTTTAGATGGAGTTGGTGGATCGGATTGGAATGGGCTTGTTTGAGTGACTTTTGGTGATGATTTCTTACCTGCGACTTTATCTTTGGATGTAGAGCTTGCGCTATTCTGTTTAGAACTAGGTTGTGGAGGATCGATTTGATTTCTACTTTTGGTACTGACTGGTGATGCCTCTTGATCCTCTTCGTCTGGAAGAATGAAGTCCCACATTCCCTATATCTCTACAACTTCATCTTCGTCAGTGGGTTCCTCATTAGAAACTTCCTCTTCTTCACCTTCAAATTTTTCATTTGTTATAGCATTAGGAGGCTTTGAATTAGTTGAAGGATTTTTTCTATAAGGCTTGTAAGGATTTTTCGAAGAAGTCTCTACTACCTATCTCTTAATGTCAACCATTTCATTAGACATGATTTTTAGGAATTTTTGCAATCCTTATAAATCAAATGGGTCTTTTGATTTTTTTTTCTTGGGATCATCTCTAAAAGTAACCTTCATATATTTTCTTTCATCGACAACGTTTTTCTTTTCTAAAGCTAAGATACGTTTTTCTACCGCTATCGCTTTCTTCATGTTTTCAACTAATATTGTCTTGGTAGCCCTATCAACGAATATCGCTATGTTCGATGGTAAAGCAGATATGTACCATTCACTTCGAACTTCTTCACTAGGCTTGGAAGTGGTCGGAATTTTATTCAAAAGCTTGTTGAAACGTGAGTTAAAATCTTTGATAGGTTCTCTCGATCCAGTCTTTAGATTTGATAGATCATTGATTAGTGTTGTTGTAGATCTATCATCACCAAACTTGGTCAAGAATTGCTCTTGGAAATGTCCCAACTAGTAATGGATCCTGATGGTAATGAAAAATACCAAGATCTGGCTACTGTTTGTAAAGTGTAAGGAAAAAGTGTAACAACGACATCTTCATTAGTAACACCATTTAGATTTATCGATAACATAAAGTTGTTTATCTGTTATTCTGCTAGCATGCTTACTTCAGGATTAAACTTGGGCAACCATTTTTCAGGATGGGCCCGTAATTAACTTAAGGGTGTAGGCATTAAGACTGCCCCTAGGTTATTCCATGGGTTTTGGGCCATCGTTGAACTACTAATAGAGGAAAGTGTAGATGAAGTTCCTTGTGAAAGAGATGAGGACGTTAAAGTTACAATACTCTGATGGACAAAAATTTGAAGTGGAGGGGTGGATGGTTGACTTTGCAATGGGGAAGTTGGAATGGATGTTGACGATGAGAGAGTCTCAGAATCAGACCCATGAGGTGACTTCCTTGCTCTTTTCATTTTAGGTAGAGGTAATTCAGTTGGTTCGATACCAAACTTTTCACTCTGCAATCTGGTTAAAGGATGAGAAGGATTGTATTGCGAAGTCACACTACCTTGAGATATTCCAGACTTTTGCAGTGATATGGAAAATCCTTGAAGTTTATGAATCAGAGACTCAACTTCAAGAGGTTCGATAGTAGATTTCTCTGAAATATTTGGGTTTGTGGTAGTGGTTGTTATTTTCTCAACTTCTTGCTTAGGATTTAAAGATTCGGAATGTGATGGAGAAGTCAGGGGAGATGTTGAGGGCGATTTACTCTCATAATGGTATTTAGATTTAGATTTACTAGCCATTCACAGTTCGGGGCCCTCCTTCTAGCGCCAAATATGTTGAAGCCCCGAAAATCGAGTCTATAACAAGGGGGATACCCACCTAGTCCGGACCTTGAAAGCAGCTCCTTTTTCATTTGGGATGGTGGGTCCGACTAGGGATAATGGAACCACTTTCCCAATTTATGTGTGTGTGATGATAAGAATTGATATTTCCTTTTTCTAAAGATTTTTAAGTAAAATGCTTTTAATCTAAGTCTAATTTAAAACATGCAATTATATTCTAATGAATATAAATATCTAATTCTAAAACTAACCCGAGATTTAACTTTTTACTTATGCAATCTAAAATAGTTTCTAATAGCAATTGGTAATAAAAATCATTCAATCTCCATGAGAAAATAATTCAATAAAAATGAATTGTTTCGTATAAAAAATTAGCCGAAACAATTGTGAGAAGCATATCGCATAATAAGTCATTCATACATTGAGAATAAACATAATAGTCATCACCATACAAAAGTGTCAAATGATAACTCAAACATTCAAGCCTTCATATATAAATAACTGAACCTAAAATATTACTTTGACACATAAGCAGAAATTATTAAGAGATAAAAATACCATTGATAACAAGTTCTACTCATGAGCTTCAGCAATATAGATTTATAACATCCTAATTCAATATCTAGTAAGAGTACAGAAATGCATTTCAGCAGCAGACATTAAACACAGATATCAATAAATCTCATTCCATTCATTCATCAAAACCTCCTCTGAGGGTGCAGAAGTGCATGTTCTGAGGAAACGTTTTTGACAAATTTCAAGACCCCTCTCTAAATGGATGAGAGGGGTTAAAATACTACTAACTAAATACTAACAATATTTTATTACAGAAATATAGGGGGAGGTTTAAATGACTGTCCTCATCTAAGGAAAAAATAAATCAAAACTAAAACTAAAACTGTATCTGGAAATGACTATCTATGTATATGTTCTCTGAGATCACAAGCATTTAGCATCGGCTTGAGGAGTGTCAGTTGGCCGACCTCCGATTTTAGTTGTCCTTCGAAAATAGAATCGGCGAGTGTTGGTGCTATCTTCTCAGCAACATTTGTAAAGCATTTGAGAGTCATGCATTGACTATGTGGTTTAACCAAGTACTACTAGTAAGTGTCCCAATTCAACTTGGTTAACTTCTTGATGGACTCTGCCCTTTCCTCAGCTTTTTGTCTCTAGCTTGTCTGTAGTTGTTTTGCCTTTGGGAGAAATCTTGGAGGAGTCTCTGATATGAGGTTTGCTCTATGCAGGTTTTCATTGACACAATCAATAGTTGTTTGCCACTGTAGCTACTTCTTCCGCTGCTTGTTCTGCATTTTTAATCTGTGTGTCCCACTTATGAAAAAGCATTTCTTTGTGGGCTTAATTGATTCTGAGCGCCCCTGATTTCTTTCCTTCTTCCGATTCCTACCAAATTAAATAATCATAAATTCTTTTATCAATTAAATCATAGTCGAGTCACAAATCCATGACTTGATTTGTAATTTTATCGCTCATCTTGCAATGGGAACTCCATTGCGATATTCTTTGGCATAATGCCTCTTGTTGTTGCAAGAGTTGGTAATTTAAGGCAAGGGCTTCTAAAACAAACTCTGTGAGCTTGGGGTCATCTCTATGCATTTCTAGCATAGCCTGTAACTGATTTTCCTTTTTGGACAAATTGTTCTGATACCCCAGCTGCATCTGTTGAAAATCTTGTTGTAATTTTTCTAACTTCTCCTCTACTTCGCGGTTGGCACTGGCATGCTGTAGTTGTTGTTGCAAAACTTGGATTTGTTCCTTTCTATCCTTAAGTAATTTTTGTACTTCAGACGCTTTATCAATGGTAGCAGGAGCATAGGCTCCTGCGATCTGGGATAACTTAGTGAAATTTTCAGTAGGGTCAATGGTAGGGCCTTGCCAAAGAACATCTAGCTGCTCTACCTCAGGTGAGAGCACGTTGTCCAATTTCCTTTTCTTTCTTTTCCTTTTTACCATTGTCTTGTGTTGTGGACTATAAAATACATCTACAGGAGGAATCTCCTCTATCTTGAGCATAATTTAAAACGATGGGGTAATGGGAATATGGTCCATTTCTAGAGCATTGCTGACTGTTCCAATGACCATATATGTCATTGTCTGCACTATACTTTCAGGTGTCTTTGTGTTCTGCTCCTTAGTATTAATCAATTCATTGAATGTTTCCCACTCTTTATCCAGCTCAGTTCTCGCTGGCTTTAGTGGATGGATGAGGGGAGGGGGAACCTTTACCTGTGGTGTAGTCAAGACCTGTTGCTCTGGGTGATTTTTAGATTGGGCAGTATCTCTTACTGACCCTTCGCTTTGGTTATGGTCACTCTCGAACTGTTTAGAGTGTTCTGGTGACTCTTTCCCCGACTTAGTCCTGGACTTATCTATACCCGAACTTCCACTTATATTGATACTAGGAGTTGGCTCCCTTATTGGTTCTAAGCGCAACTTATCCAAGGGGATGTTTGCTAGTCTCCTTTCTCTATACAGTTTGAATTCTTGGAATTCCGCTGGGGAAAATTTAATTTGAGCCATGTGAAAAACTTATTTCAATGTGTTTTTCTATTGGAAGATATCATAAAAAAGGTCATATTCATTAGAAAATACTTTTATCTTGATAGCAGTAGTAAAATTGTTAATGACATCAAAGGGGTCGAATTGTCTACCTGGAAATGTGAACAGTCGTAGACTCAGCATATTGTCTACTTCTTTGAATGCATGACCTAAATCAAATAGTGAAAAGGCCCCACAGGCCACAGGAAATTGCGGCCAAGTGGCCTTTTTCTTGTCTTTCAATTCTTTGCTCATTCCTCCTACCCCGCAGGTCTAGTAAGCAATTTCTCGAGCCAATAACTTATTAGGAACATATAAGGGTAGGACATGAGGGGAAGAAATGCTTCCGAATAATCTAACATAGGTGAAAAATTCCTCCCCAAACCATCTTGTGATAGGGAGAATGTCGACTTCCACTTTGGGGGGAAATCTTGGGGTGTCCCTATTATACAACATTCTATGAAGAGGTAACATAATTCCATGGCAAATTTTGTAAAAATACGGGATAAACTTGGAATCCCACAATTCCTTATGATAAATTTGAATGGGCAAGGGATTGTGTATAGTCGACTTCCAACCCATTAAAGGAAATCTAGAAACGAAACGATTACATCCATAACATAAGCAGCTAAGAAGAAAGGAGGATAAATCCTCTGAGAGGGAGTTATTTTAGACCGGTAGTTCTGAATAGCCAAGGCTAAATTATCAAAAAATATCTGACCCTAATCCATAATAGTGGCATTAGTGGCTACATCTAATAGGGGTAGCCACTCAGATGAAAACTTGTTGACGTCAGGCCTACCAAATAGCCAACATAGCATAGCGGCAGAAAAGAAATATGGGGAGGAGAGGGAACCAGTAGTGTACATACCGTGTTTGTCCTTTTTCAATGGTTCTTCCCTCACTGACCAGTTCTTGGAGCACTCAGCCAAATCTTCATTTTCTTTGGAAAACTTCTCCACGAGCTGCTTGTTGTAGCTCGCCCGCAACTCTGGTAGATGATACACAAGCCTTAAATCTTGTAGAGTGAATGACCCAATGAGGTCTTGGCCTCGAGACTTGAATTGTCTATCTGTTATATCAGCATTGTCTACTACCCACTTAACCATGTCTGTGTATGGAAGTATCCTAGGTCTTGCCGCTATTCGGTGTAAGAATGAACATGCAAGTTGAGTGATTGATGCCTCACACGACCCGTGTGAGTCTACTATTGCTTTAACTTCCATAACTCTGGGATTTTCTTTTCGAGCAAACTGTACATGCCTTCCCAAGTGGTTATGCCAGCGTCCCTGGTACAGGTGGTGTCTGTGAATAAGGGCGTCATCTCTTTGTCCTCAGCAAATGGAACTTTTCCATTCTTTCGCATTACGCTCTGAACACTGCTGCATATATTATTCTGCTTGCCACTCCTGCAAATTTACAAGGAAATAATAATGGTAAGAGATAAGGTGACGGGAAATCTCTTTAATTCTGAAATCATATCAGATATATCACCCTACGTGAAACAACCTTTCGATCAGATCTAAAACTTATCTCATAAATGATCATCAACTAACCACTAAATTGACATTAATGCCCATAACTTGGTATCATATTACAAGATATACTTTATTGAACAATGAGCCTTGCCAATCTGCGATAAAGAGATTTTGCGATTTTCTTGGCAATATCGTAGATCACAATATCGTTAATCCTTTTTGTTAACAATCATTTATCACCTTATGCGTCTACGAGATGCGATTTGCAAGATGCCTTATCGCATATCGCCGAATCGGGATATTTCATTCTAAGTGATACTTGCGATATATGAAATCTGCAATGTGAGATAAGTCTTTAAGGCGCACGATCTCGCATCGTGTTTTCGCAATTTCTAAAGCTTTTTTATATGATGTCCTCCATTACCATTTTTGATGCAATGTTTTATTGTTAAGAGAATGATTTTATTCAGAACTTATCATAAAACTTAAGTTTCTTGGGTTTTGCGGGTGTTTTTCTAAGTTTATGATAGTGTGTTTTATTCAAAGGGAAGTATAAGTGCTAGTTTTTCATTTTTCTTAGAAGGGTCCCCATTTATTTAGTTTTATTGCTAATACTAAGTAAAAAGGGGGGGGTTTTGCTGGCCACAAAACTTTCCTAAATGGTCCTTATATGCAAGTGGTATCTTCCCCACTACAGGTTAATTATGTGGCAACCTTTTCTATGCTTATGTCTACTAATGATCTAATAGGTGATGCAGTGCATCATTTACTGGGGGTATTGGAGGTTGATCTATCTGTTAGATCCTTTGATCCATTTAAGAGAATTATTCTCCCATCTAATGAGAACCTTTTGTAAGCCATGGCCTCTTGGTGGTCATGATCAAGGTTCTTTGGACCATAGTTCCTTATCTTGTGTCAAGCTCATTAAAAAATGAATCAAGGTTCTGTAGAGCATAGTTCCTTTTCTTGTGTCAAGCTCCTTAAAAAATGAAACAAGGTGCCTGAGTAGAGTTCTTTTTCTTGTGTGAAGCTCATTAAAAAATGAAACAAGGTGTCAGAGCATAGTTCCTTTTCTTGTGTCAAGCTCGTTAAAAAATGAAACAAGGTCCTTTGAGAAAAGTTCCTTTTCTTGTGTCAAGATTGTTAAAAAATGAAATGAGGTGTCACGAGCATAGTTCTTTTCATGTGTCAAGCTCATTAAAAAATGAAACAAATCCCCTTCCAATTTGAGTCTTTGATTAGATCTCGTAAACTCCCAGTTGATTCTTTCACTTGATCTCGTAAATGAACTTTCATTCGATCCACCTATTAGTAACTAGTATTCTACTTAGGTGAATGCAATGAAGCTTGGGGGGCATGTACCTTGAATTGAGTCATTATGCTAGGGAAGTGCAAGCTTATTTCAAGCATATTTTTCCATGTTTCAAGATTGTGTAAAAATGAAACCAATCTCAAGCATAGTTTCAACATGTTTCAAGCTTGTGTAAAAATGAAACTAATTTCAAGCATAGTTTCCCATGTTTCAAGTTTCTATAAAAATGAAACCATTCACATTTTATCCTCTCATGATTGCCATTTTTATCACCCTATTTCTACCAGATGAACCTTGGTTTTCTCATTCCATCATCACCATCTGCTTAACCGATCATATGCTTTCACTCGGTTGTTTTACCCTTTCCTGAGGAAATGTTGTGATGAGTGGTCTTATTAGCCTCCCTCTTGACCTCTTGTGTTTTGAGCAGTTCCATCATGACCGGAACTAGTTGCTACCATTTATACCACTCGTTCCTCCAAGAGGAGTTCTCTTTCAGCTCTTTTCAGACTCCTAAAATATGAAAAGATCGTCAAGAACTTTCCTTTTCGAACTTGTTAAAGTAAATGAAAATACATCTACTCATTCTAAGTTTAATCATTTTCCAGATTGAGATAAAATAACTTAGAAAAAGGAATACCTTAGTTGAACATGGATAAGAGGTTATCTTGGTTATTATTTTCTGCCCTTTTGAACCTAATGGACTATCTATGAAAATGAACACCTGGACTTTTCTTTTCCGCCTCTTTTTCAAGCTCTGTAAACATTAAAAATATGTCAAGTTTTCACCTTCATTGGACTCGTTAAAACATCAAACAATGATGGACTCGTCCTTCATGATGGGACAAAACCACTCCTTCTCTAGGTTTGTTAAATATTCTCAGAGGGTTTCATCTGAAGGATGAACTTACAGATCAAGCATATGTTATCCTCCTAAAGCTTCTTAAAAAGTAAAGAGGTCCAAACAAGTATGGTTGGGGAAATTGGGAAAATAGGGTATTCCATTTTTATAATGGCAATGGGTCGCTCTTGAACATGACACTCTTCCACTTAATCTTCGTAGTTGTTGGGTTGGAAAATCTGCTTACCTTTTGGTTTATTATACCGTTTCAAAGCCTTCATTTTTTGTTTTGGATCAATGCTGCCAACTCCATTCAATGTTTCTGCTCTGTTCAATAGAATTCATTTAGTTAATATCTACTACAATACTCTTAAGCCTTCATTCCATGTTTGTCTTTCCTATTTTAGTTCCATATCAGCATCATCTTGATCATTTTCTCTCAAATCATAATACCTGTTTCATGTCATTGATGAGGGATATATCAAGGCCCTCATGTGATGGGTTGCTTCGGGTCGACATCATCTCATTATCTAGGGAGTTGACATAAAAACACCCTTGGTACCTTGGTTCTTGCATACATCAATGGAAAGTTTCATCACTCTTGGCGATAGGTTTCCATTATTGGCCTTCGACCAAAATATTATGTGCGGTGTTAGACATTAACTTATTTGATTGAATTTGTGGAAAACCTGTGATCAGTTATGAAACCAACGTTTCGGACTACCTTGGTGAGTCCATTAACTTATTTATTCACACCATACAGATTGTACTAGAGTACCTTGAGATCAATTAACATCATTGATGGTTTCTCTCACGTCTATTAACAATGTACATCATTGGTCGATAATCAAATAGTGTCTACCATGTTCGACTCCAACCCATTAATCCACATGGTTAGATTCGTACGTTGGACGATCGTGTGAATGAGATAGAATACCCTCGATCTAGTTTCATCCATTCAGACTGCCATTTCAGGATTAATACAAGATTACAAAGTATGATGGCTATGATCATACAGACAATCATTCAGTCATGGGTCCGCCTTTTGTCATGAGTGAACATGTCTTTTGATCATTGTACATGTAATGTTAGCTTATGTGTTGGGTATCGGTACACCTCCCTCAGCAAAGATGTCATGATGTAAATGTATTGTAATAGATGATGATCTCACCAGTTGTTCTTGATCTCGACTTGTCAGAAGGTAAAGCACTTCATTCGTCAACTATCATTCCTAACTTTTCACTTTAGGAGTAAATATGTTATAGGCCATTTTGTCACATCTATTAAATATGCCTTCAACGAGATCAATCAACATCCTTTGACCTCCTTCTCATCAGTCTTGCACAAAGCCTTAAGCATGACTCATTCTAATCCCTGCGATTCTTCCTGAAAACACCTTGTTTCTATCATTTTAAGGGCTAAGACTCTCTGGCCTCCTACTAGACAACGTTGACTACCAGGTTACTCTTCCATGCACTTTCTTTAATCACCAGTAAGTTGCTCAGAGTTGGGGGTGCGATGATTCTATAAACTTGGGAAAAAGAGAGAGAAACATGAAGCATCTTCTTCTAGAAGCTTACAGGATCTGTTGTAACCATTTACCTCAGATAAAAGTCTTGAATCCTATCCTATTCTACCTTGGAGTTTTTATCCCTTATCCCTTGAGCTTATCCTCCCATCAAGAGTGGATATCAATCCCTAATTGGTAAAAGGATAAGAATTCATGAACTGCCTCTCCTTCCTATATATTTACCTCATTCCACAAGCCCCTGGTTGGTTGAGGTTGGCTTTTGGAGAGTGATTCTAACCTTATGTTATTGATGTGAGAGATATATTTCCATGCATTAGGGTGATTAGAGGTGCACTTTGTGATAAGGAAAGGATAAGTCAACTTGGACGAGCTCTTTTATAGGATCAACACCTATTTTTGGTTGTAACTCACTCCATTTATATTAATGCAAATAGTTCTTTGTTTTCCTATATATGATGTTATGGTTTCATATATTGTTAGAAAATTATATATTACAGAGAAATGGAACACATAAAATATATTTCAGAAATATAAACACAAAAAGCACATAAAACAAGAGAGACGCAGATATATGTGGTTCACCCAATTTGGGCTACATCCACAAGAAGTAGCCAGTCCTTCCTTTTATATTATCCATCAAATTGAAGAGATACAACCTACAACAGATCTGCTATAATTCCATCTTTGCTCTCACACAATCTCTCCTCTCTTTCTCACTCAGAATACAAATCTACATAGACAAAATACAATTCCCTCATTATAGCGAGGGGTTGCATTCTAGGGAAAAAAACCCTAAATTAAGCATAACTTCTACCATTAGATATCTGCCTAAAGAATGGCCTCGATTGACTATGAAATTACAACATTTTACAAGGCAATTTTACATTTATTTTTAGCTTCCGTTCCCCCACCGGGGGGGCTCCCAAAGATCGCAGCCGCCCCCCCCTAGACCCCTCTTGCAGCGCAAATATTATGGCTAACAATGTCACCACATTATGAATTGGGGTCCAATACAGTGATACCTCTAAATAAATAAGATAATCAGGCTCCACACCCATCAATCTCCCACTTCGAGACTGATTATAGCAACTCCACCACTGCTTCATTTGTTGGACAATGACTCCAGTTTGGACCTTGTTGTTTCTCATATTCATCATCATACTTGAAGACCAATTGAAACTGAGACAAATATCAGTTTCTCACTGGTTACAACTTTTGTTAACATATCTGCAGGATTCTGGCTAGTGTGTATCTTTTCCAGCTTCAAATGTCCATCTTCCAACATTGACCGTATGGAATGATACTTGAGTTGTATATGTTTTGTCTTTGAATGAAATGCAGAGTTCTTTGCAAGATGTATGGCACTCTGGTTTTCACTGTATAACCTGCGCAACTCCTACTTCTTACCCAATTCATCTAGAAACTTTTTTAACCAAATCATTTCTTTACTAGCCTCTATAGAAGCAACATACTCTGCTTTCGTTGTTGAGAGTGCAACAACACTTTGGAGTTTTGAAACCCAACTAATGGTTGTTCCACCTACAGTAAATACATACATTGTTGTGCTCCTCATTTTATCTCTATCACCCACCATATCTACATCAACATATCCCTGTAGATAAATGTTTGAACCATCAAAGCATAATGCTTGATCTGTGGTACCTCTCAAATACCTAAAATCCACTTCACCACCATCCAATGTTCTTTTCCTGGATTGTTCATGTACCTGCTTACATCTCCCACTGCATGTGCAATATCAGGCCTTGTGCAAACCATTGCATATATTAAGCTTCCAAGTACTGATGCATATGGAACTTTAGACATATAAGCCATTTCTTCCTGAGTCTTGGGACATACCTCCTTACTTAGTTTGAAATGGCTAGCCAAAGGTATACTAACTGGTTTTGCATTTTGCATATTAAATCTTTTCAACACCTTTTCTATGTACTCACTCTGAGATAATGTTAATTTTCGATTCTTCCTGTATCTAGTTATTCTCATACCAAGGATTTGTTTTTCAGCACCCAAATCCTTCATTGAAAATGAGTTTGCCAATTTTCTTTTGAGCACATTTATTTCCTGCATGTTATAACCTGCAAAAAGCATGTCATCTACATGCAACAATAATATAATATAGCTTCCATCATTTTTCCTTTTGAGATAAACACATTGATCAGAGTTACATCTAGTATAACCTTGTTCATACATAAACCTGTCAAATTTTAGATACCACTACCTTAGAGCTTGCTTTAAGCCATACAAGCTTTTCTTCAACTTGCACACTAGTTTCTCCTTCCCTTTTACCTCATATCCTTACGACTGCTGCATATATATCTCTTCCTGCATATATAACAACATGAGAAAATATCTCATCAAAATCTATACCCTTTTTCTGTGCAAACCCCTTCACCACAAGTCTATCTTTATACCTTTTTCTACCTCCATATTCTTCCTTTAACTTGTAAACCCATTTATTCTGCAATGTTGTTTCACTTGCAGGCAACCTGACTATGTACCAAGTATAGTTATGTGCTAAGGATTCCATCTCTTCTTTCATGGCTTGCTCCCACTTCTTCTTGGTTTCTACCTACACTACTTCTTCGTAACATTTTGGTTCACCATAATCAGTCAACAATACATAATATAATGAAGGAGAGTATCATTTAAGGGGTCTACTTATCCTAGTAGGTCTTCTAACACCACTTTCAAGTGTTTGAGGTGCTTGTTGTTGTTGTGGTTGTTGATCATTATGATTTTCAGGCACCATCACTTTTTCTATGACCTCATCAAGCACTGTGTATTCTCTATTTTATTTTTCCTATTTCTTTTCTTGTAACTGATCCTTAAACAAAACCTTTTCATTGAACATGACATCTCTGCTCCTAATGATTTTGTGTTTTTCATAATCATAAAAGTGATAACCAAAATTATTAACACCATTTCTAATAAAGGTACATTTATTTGATTTTTCCTCAAGCTTTGTTCTATTTTCTTTATTAATGTGGATAAAGGCTTCAGAACCAAAAGTCTTTAAAAATAAGTAGTTTACCTTTTTACCTTTCCATGCCTCCTCTGGAATACCATCATCCAAGGAACTTGAAGGCCCTCTGTTTATTAGATAAACAACAGTATCTACAGCATCTGCCCAAAATTGTAAAGGAAATCCTGCATGCAATATCTGTTAGGATATTCTGACACATAGGAATAGTTAAGTTCAACTTGGTCTAGTATAGAGTTAGGTTAGAGTTAGGGAAAGTGTGTTTCTTTACCGTTGTACATTTTGTAACTTACTATCCGACGGTCACGATATGTAGTGATCCGACAGTTCATTCTCTCCTCGGTATTACCGACACTTGATCCGTGGCTTGACACCCGATTGGTCCATGAATTCTATTTAAAGCGCATGGAGGGTCATTTGTAGGTTAACCGTGCATGAGAGAAGCTAATGTAAATTTTCATTCTTTTATTAATAAATTGCCTGTAGTAGCCACGTTGGCGCAGGCCGTGGACTGTTTCCCTCTCTGAAGGTTTTAACCACGTCAAAATACTGGTGTATTGATCTGTGATCTATTTGTGAGCGGTGTCCTTTTGGTGTTCTGTCTGAGGAACTTACCCTGTAAATTCCTACAATATCATGCACCTTGCACGCTCCATGATTGTCCTGTTCATCCTTTTTGACACACCATTTTCTTGTGGTTTTCTTGGAATTGTCTTCTCTCTGCGAATTCCATTCTCTGAACAGTACCTATCAAAATCTTTGCTGCAATATTCACCTCCATTATCTGATCTGAGACACTTCAACATTTTTCTTGTCTCATTTTCAACCAAAGCTTTCCATTTCCTGAAAATATCAAATACATCAGATTTATTTCGAATACAATAAATCCAGGTCTTTATAGTTGCATCATCAATAAAAGTAACATAATAATGAGAGCCACCAAGAGATGATACCTGAGCAGATCCCCATACATCTGTATACAGAAGCTCCAATTTTTCACTCTGCTTTTCTTTCCCAACTCTGAGGAATCTGACTCTCTTATGTTTTCCATAAACACAATTCTCACAAAATTTTAAATCAACATGTTTGAAACCCCGCAACAAATTTCTTGACTAAATAATCTGCATCGCCTTCTCACTCATGTGCCCAAGCTTATGATTCCACAACGTCGTAGAGCCCTAAATTCATCATCAAAAGTTACTCATACAGAACTTAACTAACTAGTAAATGTATTAAATTCATTTAAATGATCAACAACATATCCACCTTCTAACATATTCATATTAAATAAATTCTTCATAAGAAATACCTTATTTGAGGCCGAGGGTTTTTCATATAATTTGTCCAATGCTGACATTAAACCCTCTGTTGTCGTTTCCTTTGAAATATTAAAGGCTACTGACACCGCTAGGAACAACCGTATTGTTCCAAGTGCCTTTCTGTCGAGAATATCCCATTATGTGTTTGTCATACTCGTTGGCTTCTTTGTCTTTCCACTCAATGGTAGGTATAGATCTTTCTGGTACAAATAATCTTCCATCTTAATCTTTCATAGCTGGTAGTTTTGGTCGTTAAATGTTTTGACCCTAAACCTACCATCTTCTGCCATTGCTCCCACTCGATCCAGGAACCCTTCTCTCCTGCAGTTTATCATCCAAATAGACCTTTGGCTCTGATACCAGTTGTTTGAAAATTATATATTACAAAGCAATGGAACACATAAAATATACTGCAGAAATATAACACAGAAAACATATAAAACAAGAGAGACATAGATATACGTGGTTCACCCAATTTGAGCTACATTGATGGGAAAAACTAGTCCTTCCTTTTATATTATCCAGCATACTGAAGAGATACAACCTACAACAGATCTATTGTAATTCCCTCTTCACTCTCACACAATCTCATTTTTCTTTCTCACTCAGAATACAGATCTACATAGACACAATACAATTCCCTCATATATAGTGAGGGGTTTCCTTCTAGGGAAAAAAAACCTAAATTAAACATAACGTCTAACGTTAGATCTCTTCCTAATGAATGGCCCAAATTGACTATGAAATTACAATATTTTGCAAGGAAATTTTACATCTATTTTTAGCTTCTGATCCCCTGTCAGGGGTGATCCAAGTGGATGTTGGTGGCCACCCACCTATCCCACTTGGAGCCCCACAATTGTCTCTTTCATCTTTTCAGTGTCCTTATTTGTAGCACAATTTACTATTTTTAGCAGTTTTTCAGGTCTTGAACTTCCGGAGCCGTTTTAAGGCCCTAAACAACGTTATTTGGGAAATCTGGGAGCAACATGGGTCCATGGACTAATGTTGCTCTTCCCAAAGTTTTAGTTCTTGGATATATCTTTCTAACAAGCTATTGTATGTGTCAAACGGAGATCGTATGCCAAAGTTACGACCCCGGGAAGTTGATGTACCAATTTACCCAAACGAGGCCCACAGTTTGGTGTTTCATCTTATAGGATTAGGTTTTTGGATGTTTAGGATTTTCCATTGTTTCTCAACAATAAATAGGCCTTCGAGCCTCATTGTAACATAGTTTAGAGGCATATAGCCACCACATCTCTTCTCAGAGATAAGCTACCATAGCCCTAGCTCAGTTATTGCCATTTCTGTTTGTAAGCATATTTCAGTATTTTACATTAATGAAATGAAGTATTATTTCTATTGCATCACTGTATTTATGGTTATATCTGTAATTTGTTGTGTTCCTGTCTAAATTTGGATCAATGGTATCAGAGTGGGTCTGCTTTTTCTCTATTTTTCTTTGCGTGTCCCCAATGAGGTCGGGATATAAGGAGTTAGGCCTTGAACTAGTCAAACCTTTGCAAGGCTAGCCTCGCAAATCCCAACGGCCTCCCATGGCGGAAAATAAAGACGAGGGTTGTAGGAGATACTATCAAAATATTGCTTGAAGAAGCCCTCGAGTGGCAAAGGGACGTGATGATGGATAGCTTTGCCCAGATCCTCAGCAACTACCCAGAGGCATTGCATCAGCTTCCAACAGCTACTCTGGAAATGCCACACCCTTTAACGTACAAGTTAATTTTGAAATCCCCATCTTTGAGGATCAAATAGACACCGATGCCATATACAAACGGTTAAATATGCTAGAAGGTGTTTTTTTGTTCATGATTTTCCGAGTTAGGAAAGATTATTTTCGCTCTTCTCAAAGTAGACCCCCATGTCAAGGACTAGTGGGAAACCTACTGTGAGCAAAAGGATGAAAGTACAGGCTCACTATTTTCATCTGTACCCACTTGGAATTCATTCCGGGACGCCATCAAGGAGCAGTACTAGCCTGTCAAAATCTATGAGGACAAATACAGAAAGTGGACCATGCTGCAGCAAGGAAGGGACCAAGATGTACCAGAGTTCACAAACATTTTTCATACCCTTCGCACATAGTTGGGTATCAAGGATTCTAAGCTGCATTTGGTACACAAATACTGCGACTACCTACACAGATACATCCAGGAAGAGATGGAGTTCCTGAACATCTCCTCACTCGACACAACGTACTGATACGCTGTCAAAATCGAGCAAAAGTTCAAACAAAAGAAGCGAGACTTTTGATCTGTGAATCCGAAGCAAGGGAAAGGATTCCCCAAATCATAGAACCAAGGACCAAGCCAAGATGGGGCAACCCAAGGTAACCCGTCGAAGCCACAAGAAAAGAAAAACACCACGAAGTCGAAGAAGGACATAGGAAAGTGGTGTAAGTTCCATAAGAGCCCCACTCACAACACAAGTGAGTGTCGGACCAAGCAGTCGCTGGTGGCCGAGTTGAAGGCTTCCGAATCAGATGGATGTTCCGACCCTGAGTTAGAACCCAAAAATGGGAATGGCAAAGGGAAGCAGATCATTGACGCGGAGCCCAGCACCACTATTTCCACCGCCAAGTTCCAAAAGAATGAGCTTGAAGACCCAAAGGAGGGAGAGCATCTTTTCCACTCACAGATGTGGGTGAAGGGTTCGCCACCGGAATTCATTGTTGACAGTGGGAGCCAAAAGAAGCTCATTTCAACAGAGGTAGTGAAGTGGTTGGGCCTACCGGCTGCACCACACCCGTAGCCATACAATATCCGGTGGCTTCACCAAGGACGAGATATTTGAGTTTTCTAGTAGTGTCACCTTCCCTATAGCATCAAACCCTTCACAAACGAGGTATTGTGTGATGTTGCACCTCTGGATGTTTGCAATGTACTATTAGGTCAACCATACTTATGGAGGCAAGATGTTATGTATGAGTCCAGGCCTCGCACTGTTATTATCACTTTGGGTAATTCATTATACAGGATATCGAAGGTAGCCCCACCTACCACCACCTCTTTGATCACTGCTAAGAAAGGTAGCAAGCTCATCTCCCGGACTAGGAAATTCATTTTCTGTCTGGTTCACTCCCAAAGTAAGGGGAAGATCATCGCCACATCCATGACCCTCACGAAGGGTTCCTCCACGAAGCAACATCAGCAACAGATGGATACGATCAAGAAAACAGACAAGAACATCTTCTCCTCACCCATAGTGACACCGTTGCACTATCAGGTACCATGCAAGTTTCAAGTGGGAGACAAAGTCTGGTTGCATCTGCAGAAAGAACGCCTTACAAGAGCCCATCAGAAGCTTAGACCACCCCGACATGGTCCTTACACCATTTCCAAGGTTGTGGGAAACAATGTTTTGGAGCACAACATTCCTCCATTCCTTTGCTTGCACCGAGTGTTCAATGTGGAACGCCCTCGACCATGCTTCCCACCATTACTGAACACACCAGAGATTGCAAAACAATTCATAAGGGACCAAGTTCAGCAGATGGAGGAACTCAACGCAATGGGGACCATTGCTTCCTAAGGGGAGAGGAATGATCCAGGTGGATGTTGGTGGCCACCCACCTATCCCACTTAGACCCCCACAACTATTTCTTTCATCTTTTTAGTTTCCTCATTTGTAGCACAATTTACTATTTTTAGCAATTTTTCAGGGCTTGAACTTCCAAAGTCGTTTTGAGGCCCTAAACGATGTTTTTTGGGAAATTTGGGAGAAACAAGGGTCGATAGACTAATGTTGCTCTTCTTAAAGTTATAGTTCTCGGATAGATATTTCTAACGAGCTATTGTATGTGTCAAACGAAGATCATATGCCAAAGTTACGACCTCGGGAAGTTGATGTACCAATTTACCCAAACAGGGCCAATAATTTGGCATTTCATCTTCTAGGGTTAGGTTTTTGGATGTTTAGGATTTTCCATTGTTTCTCAACAATAAATAGGCCTTCGAGCCTCATTGTAACACAGTTCAGAGGCATGTAGCCGCCACATATCTTCCTAGAGATAAGCTACCATCGCCCTAGCTAGTTTATCGCCATTTCTGTTTGTAAGGATATTTCAGTGTTTCACATTAATGAAATGAAGTATTATTTTTGCTGCATCGTTGTATTTATGGTTATATCTATAATTTGTTGCATTCCTGTCTAAATCCAGATCAAGGGGGGGCTCCCAAATATCGCAGTCGCCCCCCCTAGACCCCCTTTGCAGTGCAAATATTACAGGCGACATTGCCGCCACATTACGAAATGGGGTCCAACGCAGTGATACCTCTGAATAAAGAAGATAATCAGACTCCACACCCAACATATATTTCAATACCATGTTGATCTATTGAATAAAGTGATTAGATGATGCTACATATGATAGGTAAACTTGAATCAGGATAGAGTCAAAGTTGACTAGGTTAAACAGTGATGGTTTTGGGGCACATGGTATTGTGCACTCATAGTATTCTGCCCGTGGTATTATATGTAATGGAGCTTATAAAAGGTTGGAAGGACTTCATTGTCATGCAAGACCCAGAGGTTGGGTTTTTATATTTATTCCTCTCAATAATTATTTATGTTTTGCAGTCAATTTCTTAACAACTGGTATCAGAGCTAGATATTGGCTTCAAAGGGATTCTTTGATGCCAGGGGTTTATAGTGCCTGATGAGATCAATGCAGCCTTTTTACAGATCTGGTTCTAGAAAATAATGGTGGAACAATCGTACACAAAAGAACCTCGAGGAGAATGTGTGGAAGATAGTGCCGTAACTGTAGGAATCGCAGTGCATTTGTGATATTTACTGGTTTGGAACATGCTCACGAATTGTTCGGGATTCATGCGGCTATTTAAAGAAGGTCAACAGAAGAAAATTGTTCATGCGGCTTCGAAAATTGTTTGTTTTCTGCTACGTGAGGCCACCGATGCTGGAATCTACGAGGTTCTCGACGGGCTCGCAGTTGGAGTGGTTTGATAGAAGTTTTTTAAGAAATCAAATTAAGAGAGTATGGATCAAAATCGCAGCAGCAATAAACAAAAAAAATAAAAATTAATGAAGTCAAAACTATTGCATGTAAATGGGCATACTACTGTAAGACTTGGTAAGGCATGTGTACCCCTCGGTGATCATCGGTAAAGTCTGGGTTAGAGTTAGGTGATAGGAGGGATGTCGGGTTAACAATAGCCCAGGTAAAAACATTGAGGGGGGTAAGAGCCAGAGTGAGCAGGATTGTCTCACTTAGCAGGTTTGGCTGGAGTTAGTCAAGGAACCCCAAGTCAAGTTTAAGGGGGGAATTGTTAGGTAAACTTGACTCGGGATAGAGTCAAAGTTGACCAGTTTAAACAGTGATGGTTTTGGGGCACATGGTATTGTGCACCCATAGTATTCTGCCCGTGGTATTATATGTAATGGAGCTTATAAAAGGCTAGAAGGACTTCATTGTAATGCAAGACCTGGAGGTGAGCAGTGAAGGCTCACTTGGTCAGATTGGCTAGGGTTTTGGCCAATGCTAATAAGATCTTATTAGGTTGGTTTTTTCCCCAAATTTAGGGTTTTCTCAGATAAACATTTGCGTTTATGTGTTTATGATTATTGCTGGTTTTTTCATATATATTCCTCTCAGTAATTATTTATGTTATGTAATAAATTTACTACATTAAATTATTTCCTTTACTTCAAAAAATAATAATCTTTTACCTAATGAAAAGACAAATTTTAATCATACATCGATAATCAAATGACATTTTTAGTAAAATACTAATATTCTCTAAGTACCTATCAACACATCTTTTCATATATTAAACTATCTAAAAAAAAGTCTGTGATGTCTAAAAATATTTAAGCTTTAACCCATTCATAATACCTAAATATTATAATTTAACTTCAATATTGAAAATAATGATAATATATATATATATATATATATACGCAATAAGTTAATAAAAGAGAGAGGTGACAGAGCTAGTGGAACACTAGAAAAAGTAGGATGTGAGAGCGGAGAGTATGGAGATGGTGGAGCAATGAGAGAGACCGAGCTAATAATGCGGATTCTAAGGCCATTGTCTCGGGAAAAGAGACCAAGCGGCGCAGTGACCATCCCCACTTGGAAGAGATCATTTCGTATGGGGCCTACTTGATCCAACAACCAAGAGGGTGACTGAAATAAATTTATTATAAAAAATAAAAATAAATAATGTTTTTTTATGTCAACGTACAAGTTGGGTAGGACGGTAACATCAATCATTGTGTTTTGGACCATCAACAGCCGAATATTCTCCGGGAATGACACGTTTTATGATGTATTATAATTAGTTTAAAAATTGGATTTTCAAACAAAAAGTTATATTTTACATGAATTTATATTAATAACTAATTAATTAATTAATTTAAAAAATTAGTTATAAGAATAGTAAAATTTAATATATTTTTTGGGTTAATCTAATTTATAGAGGAAATAATTTTTAATCAATAATATAATTTCAAGTAAGAATATGATTTTTTGTTGTTTAAAAAATATTTTTAATTGTATAAATGGATTCAGCACTTTGAAAAATTTTTTGAACACTTTAATTTTTTGAGATTAAACAAATTAAACTCTAGTTTTTAAAAATCTCGTCCTTAAGTTTTTTTAAATCAAAAATATTTTTTTCATCAATAATATAACTTCAAGTAAAAACATGGATTTTTTGTTGTTTATAAATATTTACATGTTTGAATGCATAAAGGGATTCAAAAGCCTAAAAACCCACTTGGGCACTCTAATTCTAGAGATTAAACATGTTAGAATGCATAAATGGATTCAAAAGTCTAAAAAACCTCTTAGGCTGTCTAATTCTAGAGATTAAACAAATTAAACTCTAGTTTTTAAAAATCTTTGCCTATTTTTCTTAAATTAACCAGAAAAATACGAAAAAAAAAATGTCATTTCATCTATAAATTAGACTATGCCTATGTGTTTTTCCCTTTTGAAAGTAACAAACTTATTATACATAAGTTGTGAATAGGTGTAGTGATAGTATTAACCGTTTGTTATCATGAATCAGTGAAGACTTTCACTTCTCTCAAATGTTTACGAGTGTGGGTTATTAATATGCTTTCTTACATATTAGGAATATGAATCTTTTGTTTATTGAAAGTACTATTAGGTTTTACTTCATGACTAAAAGGTGGGTTCAATTATTATATATTCACAAGAAATGTTTCTCTTGTGTTCATCATGAAGTCTACCTTTAATGGGGTCATGTGCTTTCTAGTAGCATCTAATTGCATGTAGAGGTGCTCTATAGTTAAATATGGGGTTAGATAATGTTATATTAAAAATTAAATTTAAAAAAATGAAATTGAATTAATTAAAAATAAAGGTCCACTCATATGTACATATATAGTCTGATTAGTTTGGTAGAACATGATCCTAGTGGGACTATTTCTCTATATTTGGTGATAGAGAAGGCCTTTAGAAAAAAATTGATGATCTTTGAAGTGGGTTCATCAAATGAAAATGCTTTGAGTGTAAAGGAATGCAATATACCATTATATATAAACATGGGTATACTAGTACTCAAGCACTTCTAAGTATGTATCTTACATCTACATTACATACATTAAGTTTCTTGGGGTTTTTTTGCAGAATTTATTACATAGTTATAATTTAAGAAAAAAAAAAGAAAACAAATACTAACTATTCAATATTAAAATGACGTCATAATGCCTGTAATTCAATATAAACGAGGCAAATTCATCTTAACCCAGGAATTATCAAGTGTTTGCACTCAAAAATATATTTTGTCATGTCCCTTCCTAAATCATTTTGAACAAGATTAATTTTCATATTATGGGGCCAATTTTGGAGCTACTAGACCCAATTCAATTTTATTAGGAGATTAAACTTAGGAAAAGTCATTTGTCTTGTAGTTAAGTTACGCACTCCCTAGTTCAATTTGCATGGAGGTGGTTAAGTTTTGCATGATGGTGGTTAAGTGAGGGCCCATGATGGAGGACGAATTTGAGGGAAAAGTGCTCCATGAAATCTATATAAGGAAGGCAGCTCTCCTCATCTCATTCATTCATCTTTTTTGGTAATCGATTTCCCTTTGGTTGCTCGAGCTGCTTAGCTGAGTCACTCGTTGTTTAGCATGAGTTCTTCAGGAAAAGAGCTCACCCTCTCTTCAGGGGACTTCGAGTGCCACCCTAGGAAGGTTTTATGCATTTCTTAAGGAGGAGGACCTCATTGTGATTCCCAACAATAGTATTCACTTCCAGGTGGTGCGTATTACTAGAGGACACAGTAAAGAGGGGGGCAAATTATTGGAGGTGTATTGCAATGGAGTTTTGGTGTAAGATTTTCCAAACAAGAGGCTAGGGAGGATCATTGGCATTTGGGAAAAGTTTTCGCGCTGGAGGAGTGTGCTACTTCGCAGGGTGATTTTCACACTTACTGGGCCAGCGCAGAGGCAACATTGGGTGTTTATGTGGATGGTAGAGTATTAGTCTTTGAGGCTTAAATTTACTGTGGATGTTAAGGGAAATATTTAGAGAAGTGATTGTTGCATTTTCATCCTATTGGAGGAGGATTTCATTGGGGTTTATTCCAGTCCATTTTCTGGAGCAACTTGGAGGGTGTAGGGCATATTCGAGGTTGATTTTGAAAGTTCAAAATCTGGCCAAACCATTTTGGAAATTTTCTCGGTTTTTGATAAGGATCCAACATATAAAGTTTCATAATTTTTTGAGCACCAGAGGTGGGGCTTTCAATCGTATCTTTGCAGCAGACGGTGTAGAATTGTTAGGGATTTTGTAGGGCATATTGGAGGCCGAATTTGTGAGGTTGAATTCAGCCCAAACCATTTATGGGTTTTTTGGTTTTTTGACAAGGATGTTAGATATAAAGTTTCAGCATTTTATGAGCACCAAAGACAGGGTTTCGTGTAGTTCCTTTCCTACTAGCAATGTAGTTTCACAGGACAACGTAGAGCATTAGAGGAGCAATCATTTCCAACGTCGAGATTATTGTTTTACCACCTAGGTCATGTCAAGCTTGCCCTTGAGGCAAGCCCGGGAGAATTTCTCCATATTATTGTACTTGCTCCATTTCATTAATAAATGGCTCAACTGGTTCTTATTTCTCGAGTTTACATGGGTGTTTGCTAAATGTTTGAAATTTACGGTGTTGTATTTGTTATTTTCTTTGAATATCACTATTTTTCCTATTTTAGAACACTAAAGTGGTATCAAAGCTTAGATTTGGGCTCAACTATGGGAGAACTTCTCTATGAGTGAGGAGGACTGGAAGTATATTGCTTATAGAGGACAGAGGTATCGAAGGAGGGAAAGGGATTGGGAGATTACTCCAAACACGGAGGATCGTGGGAAGACTGCAGTAGTAGAAGATATGGGTGAGCCCAAGAGTAGAAAGAAGATGGCCTTTGATAGTCTCTTAAAGGATTTGAGTGATTTGGAAAAAGGGCAGAAGGAGATGTTGGACGAGATCAAGATGCGAAACCGGGAGCGGAGCATTCACCAAGAGTTTGTAGTTGGAGAGTATTCAGGGGCATCTCCACAGTTTAATCACTTTTCACCTACTGTGCAGCAGTCATCCTCAAGTAAGCCAACTCGAGCTACTTTACCCTCTTTTATACCTTTGGTGCAGGGTTATCTTGGTTGAGGAGAGGACCCATCGTTGAGGGGGGAACATTTTCGGGAATGGCATTCCATGGGGCAGGCTTAAGAGAGGCTCTAACCTTCAAATACTTTTGAAAGATCAAGCAGAATAAGAAGGGGAAAGGTTATCGTATGTAGAACTATGAGCTACATCGTTCTATTGGGAAAATTTATTTTTCTACATATGACAGCACTACCAAGTGCACAAAACTTGCTTGGGTAGAGAAGTTGGACACATACTTCAAGATGAATTAGATGACAAAGGTAGAACACATTAAGATGGCCAAATTGCTCCTAGAGGGTGAGGCACATGATTGGTAGTTTAATGTTTTGTCCACTCTGGGGCATGCCAGTGTGAGCTCCTATGACGACTTCACGTTGAGAATAGTAGAGCACTTTGATCGAAAGGATCCAGAGGCACACTTCAGGGACTTGACCCAACTCATACAAATAGGGCATCCAGAGCATTATATCTTAGAGTTTTTGAGGATCTCAGTCATGGTACTTGATTTTTCATATGTGAGGAGAGTATACACATTTGTAGAGGGGTTGACAGAGCCATTGCGGGGACTGGTGAAGTGTCATAAACCATCTACTCTTCTAGATATAGTATCTTGCACTCGGGATTTGTAGGGGGCTATCCCCAAGACCTGAGCTCCTTTACCTTCACGCACTCCCTACCTTAAGAAGGGAAGTGAAACTAGAGCACCCACAACACAGAGAACAACTCAAGGGCAAGATCAGATGGATGATGAAACCAAAAGAGACCTCAAGAGGAGGAAGTTGTATTTTACATGCCAGGAGCCTTGGGCACCTGGTCATCCCACTACATCGAGGTATTCTCAGACAATAATTAGGAGGGTGATAGGGAGTTGGTGTTTGGTGGAGGAGATAGCGAGGATCCATCAGGGAGAGGACCACCAACACCACCACATCAGGGAGGAGCATCTTTTGCACCATCCAGGAGAGTCCTAGCTTCATTGTGTGGGATTCCCAAATTTTTGACTATGAGGATCAGAGGTACAATGCAGGGGTAGCATGTCTCAGTCTTGGTAGAGAGTGGAGCCACCCAAAATTTTATTGAGGCTAAGATGTTCCAAAGGAGGGGCATCACCACTGCAGAATTTGAGGGGTTTTAGTCCTAATACCAGGAGACAAGACTATGCAGTGAACTCGATATGTTCCCGCTCTGACAGTGACTATGGGGAACTATTCAATGACAAACCACTTTTTGGTAGTGAATGTACGAGACAGCAATGTGGTGTTGGGCGTCCAATGGTTGTATTCCCTTGGCTGGGTTACCACCAACGGGAAACAACTGGTAATGGAGCTTGTTGGACTGGATGGCAAGCCGATGGTTCTTATGGGCATGCATTCGTACCCACCTAAGATAGTTTCGCCCCACCAAATGGAGGCTGATTTGAGGCATGGAGACATAGCATGGGCAGTAGAGCTAAGGATTTCATAGGCTAGGGAAAATATTGTACCATCACATCCACACATATAGGCAGTAATGGATAGATACCCAATAGTCTTTGGAGATATACCACTAGGACAACCACCTCACATTGGATTCGAGCACACTATAGAGTTGGAGCCTAATGTGCAGGCAGTCATCGCTATACCCTATAGGAATCCCAAGGCCTATATGGATGAGATCGAGCGAGCCATCAAGGAGTTATTGGCATTGGGTCACATCAGAGTGTGTTCCAATCCATTTGATTCTTCGGTTGTGCTGGTGAAGAAGAAGGATGGGACTCTCCGCATGTGTATTGACTACAAGACCCTCAATAAGAAGACGCTGAAGAATAGATATCCCATTCCACACATTGATGAGTTGATGGATGACCTTAGAGGAGCCAACTACTTCTCTAAGATAAATTTGGGGTCAGGGTATCATTAGATCTAGGTGAGAGAGCGGGACATTCCGAAGACAACCTTCAAGTGTCATTATGGGAATTTTGAGTTCCTGGTCATGCCTTTTGGATTGACCAATGCATCGGCTACTTTTCAATCATGCATGAACCATGCATTCCGAGGACATTTGAGGAGGTTTGTATTGGTATTCTTTGATGACATATTGATCTACAACAGGACATGGGAGGAGCACCTATAGCACTTAGAGATAGTCTTGCATATATTATAGGAGCAACAGTTCTATGCCAAGATGTCCAAGTGTGAGTTTGGGCTTATAGAGATGCTTTACTTGGGACACATCATAGGTCTCTATGGGGTCAAGTTGTACGAGAGAATATTCGGGCCATCCGTGATTGGCCATAGCCCTGATATGTGATCGGGTTAAGAGGACTTTTGGGCATTTATACCTATTATCAGAACTTCATGATGGGCTTCTCACATTTAGTAGCACCCCTTATTGATCTGACTAAGAAGGGGGATTTTGCATGGACAAAGGAAGCTTAGGAAAATTTTTATCACCTCAAGGAGTTGATGATTTGTTGTCTGGTATTGACAATTCTAGATTTTACTCATCCTTTCACATTGGAGTGTGATGCATCAGGTGTATGCATCGGGGTAGTCTTGTCCCAAGGAGGACACCCTATTTCTTTCAAGAGACAGAATCTTCTACCTCATGAGTTGTCGTATTCCATTTATGAAAAGGACATGTTGGCCATAATGCATGCATTGACCAAATTTATATAGTACTTGGTGGGGAATCAATTTTAGGTGAAGACAAATCACAACACCCTTCACCATTTCATGGGGCAGAAGGGCCTCAATGATAGACAACAAAGATGGGTCAACAAAGTGCAAGCCTACAATTTTGATATTGAATACGCATGGGGGAAGCACAATGTAGTGGCAGATGCATTGTCCAGGAGATCGGTCAAGCTTTCACTCATGAGCATTTGTCATGACTGGAAGGCTCAGTTATTGGTAGAGTACTCCAAGGATCGTCGGGCGTGCAATATCTTGGAGGGAAGCTATGTAGATGAGTGCTACAGGGTGATGGATGAGGTTATTTATTATAAGGGGCACATATTTTTGGTTTCGGGTTCAGAGTTGAGAGAGAACGTCCTTCGAGTAGCTAATGATTCTCCTTTGTCTGGGCAAAAAGGGTTCAGGAAAACTAATATGGAAATGAGAGAGAAATTCACTTGGAAAGACCTCAAGGGATATGTGTTGAGGCATGTGCAAGAGTGTGAAGCTTGCCAAAGGAACAAAGGAGAGTTTACCTATCCAACATGCTTGTTGCATCCTCTTCCCATCTCTGAGGGGAAATGGGAGAGCATATCTATGGATTTCATCATTGGAATTCCCTCGGTGCAAGAGAAGATTTGTATTTTTGTGGTAGTCAATCGACTCACCAAGTTTTCACACTTCTTTTCCATACTGACACAGTATTAAGCTTCATAGGTGGAAAATTTGTTCTTCAAGGAGGTCTTTCATTTACACAGACTCCCTAAGTCCATTGTCAGTGAGAGGGATAGCCGATTCATGGGAGGATTTTGGTAGGAGCTCTTTAGACAAGTTGGCACTAAGCTCTCCCCGAGCACCAACTATCATCCATAGACTGATGGTCAGATAGAGAGGGTGAACTAGTGGTTAGAGGACTATATCAAGAATTATGTGACAAGGTAGTAGAGGGCTTGGATTCAATGGTTGCATCTGGGAGAGTATTTTTACAACACCATCCATCATATGTCCATTTATATGACTCCTTCTGTGCCTTATATGGTTATGATGCTTTGTATTTTGCTGATATTGTTTTTGGAGACAACAGGGTCCCAAAGGCCAAGGATTAGAGTTGAGAAAGCCAAGATGTCCTCAAGGCTCTTAAGGATAACTTACAGACAATCCAAAACCAACAGAAGATGTATGCTAATCGGCATCGAATAGAGAGGCATTTTGTGGAGGGGGACTTGGTCTACCTTAGATTGCAGCCATATCAACAGTCCCCACTGAAGCAGAACGGAGCCAAAAAGCTACAATCGAGAATTTTTGGGCCATACAGAGTGATCAGGAGGGTTGGAGAGGTGGCTTATGAGTTGGAGCTAGCACCAGGGAGTAGGATTCATAACATCTTTCATGTGTCATGCCTCAAGAGGGTGTTGGGGTAGCAAGTTACAATAGTCATGGAGTTTCCTCCGCTTGACGATGAGGGGCATTTGATCCTAGAGCTAGAGGCCATCTCAGAGACGAGGGAGAGGAAGCTAGGAAGTGGGATCATCAAAGAGTATTTGGTGTGTTGGAAGAGTTTACCAGATGAGGACGCGACTTGGGGAGGAGAGCACATTCTTGAGAATCCAACATTGAAGTTGCTTGGGGAAAAGCAACATTTAGGAGGGAGGACTGTCATGACCCTTCTTAAATCATTTTGGAATAAGATTAATTTTTTTATTATGGGGCCAGTTTTGGAGCTAGTGGACCCCATTCAATTTTATTAGGAGATTAGACTTAAGGAAATCCATTTATTTTGTAGTTAAGTTATGCACTCCCTAGTTCGATTTGCATGGAGGTGGTTAATTTTTTAATGATGGTAGTTAAGTGAGGGCCCATGATGGAGGAAGAATTGGAGGGAAAAGTTCTCCCCAAAATCTATATAAGGAAGAAAACTCTCCTCATCTCATTCATTCATCCTTTTTGGTATATCGATTTCCCTTTGGTTTCTCGAGTTGCTTAGCTGAGTCACGGCTGTTTAGCAGAGTTCTTTAATGGAAGAGCTCACCCTTTCTTCAGGGGACTTCTTGTGCCACCCTAGGAAGGTTTTATGCATTTCTTGAGGACGAGGACCTCATTTTGATTCCTAGGATTAGCATTCACTTCTAGGTGGTGTGTATTACTGGAGGATGTAGTGAAGAGTGAGCCAAATTACTAGAGGTGTCTTGCAGTGGATATTTGAACAACATGGAGACAAGCACGTTACATAGTTTGGTCAAAGTTGTCTCCAGTATTTTATTGAACGATTCTACTGTTCCATTGGCCTGTGGGTGGTAAGGTGTACTTTTCTTATGACAAACTTGGAATTCTTCCGTGAGCGCGCTGATGTTTTCATTCAAGAAATGTGTGCTGCGGTCGCTCATTAAGATTTTTGGACAACCAAATCATGTCAACACATTTTCAAACAAAAACTTTGCAGTCGTCGTGGCCATGTAGTCCTTGACTAGTTGTGCTTCTACCCATCGTGTCAGGTACTCTGATGCAGGAGCATTCACCCAGGAGAAAATCATTGTAATTAAGTAGACATAGGGGGTCATGTATTTTTAGGAAGTTGGATTCCTAAGTACCAAGTTAATGTAATATTTAGGCCTTTTAAGTGATTTAATTAGATAATTAGAGGAGATTTTAAGTGCTCTCGAATAAATGAGAACATGAGTGGCAGTAATGACAAAAGAGTTCAAAATCAAATATAACTCTTAAACAGTTCCATGATTCGGGGAACTAAGGAGAGCCTTTAGGAATTAATTGAACCTAGAAGTGGACATAGAGGACTGAGAGGATTTAGGAGGTAGTTCAATATATTTAGGAGTTGAACCAGGATCATGTCAATTGAACAGTCTGGCATATATGTAAGCCTACGGGCAGAGTCAAAAGGGAGGCCACCAACATTGAAAAATAGGCCTGTGCAAGATCAAGAAGTCTCGAATGTAACCCTTGTTTTTATAATAATATATGTAGATGTTCGTTCTTGACTGTGTCAGAGTATTGAAGAGTATTTCATGGATGATTTACTATGAATTCGTAGGCTCAGCAATAGGTTGCAGGAATAATTATGAAGGACGCAGAGGAATGGAGTGATTCAAAGGAATCACAATAGGTCATTGAATCCAATTGATGAACAGAGTGAAGCTCTGAAGAATTAGCGAAGTGAAGGTTCACAGAGGAGAGAAATTGAGCAAAAGTGGAAGAATGAAACCTAAGGAAACAAACCAAAACCCATAGAGAAATGCTGAGACGATGGCAAAACCATAAGTAAAGAGGAGAGCAGAGAAGTGAAGAGGAGTCGCATAACAGAAACAGTGAGGGACAGGAGTTTTGAAGAAACTCAATCACTAAGGAAATCGAAGAAATAGTGGGAAAAAACAAATTGTAAGGAAGAATGGAAGAGTTAAGAATCGATGCTCAGTAGCTGTTAGATCTCAGAAGATCTACGGTCCAAATCATATTGCATCGGTGGAATTCTTTTTGGAGAAATTAGAATCAGCCTTGAAACAATGCGATTGTGATCTTGAGATTAATCGTCAATTGTTGGATCGCGAATCAAGATCGACAGTCATGATTAAATCATTGATCGCAAATTAGCAAGTCAGAAGATCAGTAGACAGGGAATGGTGATGAGCGATATAGCAATCTGACAATAGCGATGAAATGCTATTCGGCGATCGACGATCACGTCAATTAGAGTTCAGAGGAGGAACTTTGTAGAAGGCAGACCCGACAACATATATAGTGACGAGTGGATAAGTTTTGAGATCTGATAGATGTGTTCGGAGCGAGTTTTTCCCATTATTCCATTATATTTGCGTTAAAGTGATGCGGCCCGATAGCAAAAGGAAAATTGCATATCAGAAGGTGGTGAGGCATATACATATGTAAAACATGTGGAGGAGATGATAGTGATTGCAATAAATGTGCAGCATCGGGAACCGTGCATAAACCATACAAAGGCAGAAGGTATGGATTGTGCATATTTTCCTTTGTAAAAGGATTGAAAGGGAAAAGAGCGTCGATAGTGTATTAATATGTTAAACCATACGTAACCAATCTTTAAAGGGGATGGTTATATATATGTGAATTATGGGTTATAAAGGTTATGAAGGGTTTCTTAAGTCCCAATAATAAGGATTAATGAAAAGACTTTAATCAAAGTCTTACGCAAAGGTTCGAGGGTTGATATAGTCCCGATAGGAGGTTTAGGCGGGGTGATTGGTTCTGATACAAAGGAACTGTATAAGAGGGCCAAACCATTGATATTATGGAAGATGTGACTCCTTTGTGAGTCAATTACCTGGGACAGAGGTATTTATGCATATTGTGGGTATGTGTGGGGGTAACTCGACATCATTAGTGGTATCATAGTAGAATTGAAATCAGAGCGAGGAAAGATTTCTACGAAAGGGAGTTTGCATATAGAAGAAGGCCATGTGCATAAGTTAATTGATGAATGATAGAGAATACAATAGAATATTGTAAGGGGAACTTTTGAAGTTCTTGGAAGACTGTAGCAGTTTCAGCAGAGGCTTGGAATAAACAGAAACAGAGGAAAGAGAGATCAAGATTACTTAATGCAAGTTACAAAGGAAAGAGGACTTGGAGACAAAACAGAGAACAATCCATGGTGGAATGGTGAAACAAGATCTTGAAGGTGAGATAATGTGTTTTGTTTTAAATTGAGAATGTGTGTTTTTAATACTAATGCACAGGTGACAGCAAGAGAAGCTGTGAGAGGAGAACCAAATGTGCTCTTGAAGGCAGAATAAGGAGAATACTCTGATAGAAAAGTGGCAATGAACCTAAAGAATCCAACAGGAGATTGGACAAAGAGGACAACTGAAGTATTCTCAAGAGAGAATGAGAGATTACAGAAGCCTAGAAGGAGCAAAGGTGTTGCTCAAGAGGAGTTTCCAGATAGAGGACCACGCTTACCAAAAGACTGAGTGAGGAGAGCTGAGTGAGGTAAGATTGCTGCCAGGAGGACTAGCTATAGCAGAGGCTTGTTGCAGATGAGTGAGGAGCTCATGAATAAAGAGGAGAAGAAGATGACTTGTGATATTCATAGCAGAGGATCAGAGAGAAGCCACAACAGAAGAAAGATGAAGAAAGAGGATGACAAGGCAAATGGCAAGAGGATGAGTCAAGAGGAAATTGACAAGGAGATTGCAAGTTAAAAGAACAACTCGATGCATTGAGGAGAAAACTTGAGGAAATCCAGAGACTAGGTTGGGTCTTGAGAAAGAAGCTAGTGAACTGGCATGAGATATAGAGAAGGCTATAACAAATGCAAGTAAAGTGGCTGAAGGGAAAACTCAAGGAAGTTGAGTTAGAAATGGAAGATTCCATTTGTGAACCAGAACAGGGAGAAATTTTGGGAGAAAGTCAAGACTACACTGAAGCTAAAGAATGTATATCAAGTGAAGATTTCATGGACTATTAGGATAGTTCAAAACATCATGAGGAGATGCTGACTAAATATGAAGTTCTCACTGAAGATGAAGACTTGAAGACTGAAACTTCAAGTGAGACCAAGGGGTTACATGGTTTTAAATATGAAAATTTGTGTATGTTTACAAGTGAAACATGTAAAGAAGGACAATTTGTTGATATTGTCATAAAGGAAAAGAAAGACAAGCATAATCTAAATTATGTTTTGGAAGAAGATGAGATAGATAGGTCTCATATGCAGCTGGAGAAAGATATCAAGCAACAAAGTGAGGAGCTTGAGGATATTGAAGAAGAGACAATCAAATAATTTCTTAATCATATGAAGGATTTAGAATAGCAAGGAGATATGATGGCTAAAGCATCCAATAAGACCACAGGGTCTTATGTTTTTAAAACTACTGGTTTGTGTATAATGGCAGGTATTGCAAAAGAAAAGAAACCTTTTGAAGATATCTTTAGAGGAGATGAAGATCTATAAGCAAAAGGTCACATAGAAAACTTCTTAGAAGAAGAATAATTTGACTACATATAGAAGAAAAGGTCTATGGGTGAGTCTATAGATGCTGTCATAGAGATGAGGAATCATGATCTTATTCTGATGAAGAATGAAGAAATATTGTCTCAAAAAGGTAATCAAATGAGTTTGATTAATGTTATTGATGAAAAGCAAATGCATGAGAATGTTAATGAAGATGATGAGACAAGAATAACTCTAGGAGAAGACTTACAGAGGGAAAACAAGGCAAAATGTACTGAAGAAGAAGGACATCTACTGAAAGATGTTAAGGAAGAAGAAGTCTATGAAAAAGACTTAGCAAAGGGAGAAAGGACATCTGATGATCTATCCATAACAAAGGAAGGTATGGAGAACTATGTGAAATTTTCAAAATCTACTCCAATTGAAATTATTGAGTTATATAAATTAGATTTTCAAAGAAGGGAGTTGGAAAAACAGAGGATAGATGTCCAAGAGAGATTGCTGAAAAGGGAAGACAAAAGAATTGTCATGAAGGATAGTCATCAAAAAAAGGAAATGATAACGAGAGTTCAACAAATTGACACTGCAAGAGAAGGAGTTCACTACAGTGAACAAGAGCAGGAAGATATCATTGAAGAAAATGATGTGGAAGAGAGACCAATGGTGATCTCATAATGAGATCTAAGACAATCGATAAGGTATTACAGACTCATGTGCATGAATTTGTCTATGTTATTTTATGCAATGGATCGATAAAATTGCAAAATACACAAACAATGAAGCAGTAAACATAACATAATAGATAACACATAACACAACAATTTAATGAGGAGTTCACCCAATACTCTTGGGCTACATTTCCTGGTCCAGCCTTTAGTGGTGGCCTCTCTATTATGTCTTCAAGCAGAGTTTTTACAACAACATGAGCTCAAGTTGAGACTCAATACACAATAGATGGAACAAAAAGAGCTTGAACCTCTCAAGCCTCTATGAGTACACAAACTCCCTCAATGCTCTCTGTCCCTGTCCTAACTCTGTCTCGGCATTTGCATGCAATACTACCTCTCTGTTTGCTCTTTGTCTATGGCTTTTAAAGCCAAAACTATGTTGCCTGTTCATTTCAGGTTCTCGGCTCTCAGTCTCCCTGGCCTCTGTTCACTTCGAATCCCTCTTCCAATGTTATACAATCATTGCATAATGCCTAAAGGGGAGGTGGCCACCTATTCTGTAACGTAAGAGTGCCTCGGGCCTCTAGAACTCTTGAAAGAGCTGCTCTTTATTTAACACTGTGAAATGTATTTGAAACTGAGAAAATCCGCCAAAACTCTATGTATCAGACTTCAAAAGTCCTTAGATCCACCTTATTCTCCTATTGGATCCGCCTGTAAGTCGCCATCGCATATCAGAATGGCCCATCCCTTTGTATTTTGGAAATACATTAAAAACAATGAAAATGCATTAGAAATGGCTTTCCTCCAGACTTGAAACTATATGTAATAGCCTTAAGGTACCCTTTCAGGTCCAGCTTATCACATCGGTGCTTTCTCCTTCGTATTTTGTTTAACAAACAAAATTGCGAAAATACATTAAAAATGGTGTTTGACAGATCTCAAGATCCATATATTATGGCTTATAATGTTACTGGGTTCGGTCCATCGGATCGCATATATGCATATGTACATAAACCCCCACTCCTTTGTATTTGTCGATTGTGATTTTGCGATGCAACATGGGCCGTCGATCTACACGCTTGACTGACGGTCATCGTTGACCCCTCTAGTCGCCATCGCATCTCCTATGAGGTCTTCGTCGATTGTCATCACAAGTCTTATGTGGATTCTGCCGAAGGCCAATGCCGATTGCGATCTGCCACTCAGATCTAGACCATTGATTAGCCAGATCTAACGGCTACTATGCATTACTTTGTTCCGCATTCGATACTATGTCTTTTCACTGATTTCACGGGTTTTTTCCTCTCAATAGTGTTTTTCCCCGTTCTGAAAGGTTTTCTCATGCAATCTTATTTGGTCTTTGGCATGATTTTTCAAGTTTTTGAAGACTTAGAGAGTGTTCTTGTATCCATTTGGACCACGCCTTCCCACTAAAAAAGGCTTCTGGACCACCAAAAGTTGGTTTGCAAGCATCTCTTAAGTGAGGATACAGTTTCCTCGCTTGCCCAATCTCTATCCATTTGGCACTGCTGGGTTTTGAACCTTTGAGTCAAATTATAAGGTGTTACATGTCCCCTCTACGCGTAGTCTTCACCTTCGTGTCTAGAACTGTATCTTCCTGCAGCTCATTGAGGTATTTAGGCAACAAATCATCAATGGAAGGAAATTAACTTTGCTCTTCAGGATCTTCAATTAATGAAGGTTCAAATAGTCTTAAATTTTTTGCATTTACCATTGCATAGATGTGCATGTATGCTGGCAGATCAAGGCAGAAAGCATTCTCACCAATTTTCTCAATTACCTTAAAAGTCCCATACCTTATTGGCTTCAGCTTCTTTCCTTCACCTTGCATTCTGTCCTTGTTGATATACATCCAAACTTGAACGCCAACTTGGAAGTTGTGCTCCACCCGGTGTTTATCATACCTTGCCTTGTATTTGGCTTGGCTCTTTTCCATCTGTCCCTGCACTTCCTGGTGAACTTCTTGGATCTGTTCAATGAATTTGGTTGCTTTGTCCACATCACTTTGTCCAACAAGTGTTATGTCTTTTTCAAAGACAAAATCCAAGGGAGGCCTTGGTATAAAACCAAAACAAGTCTCAAAAGGAGATCTCTGTGTAGAAGAATGTTTAGCATGGTTATAATCATGTTGCACATAACATAAATGTTTCATCCCAAAGCTTGGGATGCTTGCTGCAATAACCCCTGAACAACTGGATCACTATCCTGTTGACTACCTCTGTTTGGGGATGAACGGTTGTGCTTTTCTTCAGTCTGGTTTCCATCGATTCCCAAAGACTTGACCAAAACTTCCCAACAAATCGGGAGTCTTGATCAGATACTATTGAAGTGGGTAACCAAAAATGCACCCACACATGCTGAAAGAATAACTTCGTTGCTTTTTAAGCTGTAATCTGCTTATTACAAGGTATTAAAATACACATTTTGCTGAACATGTCCACAATAACATATAAATAGTCATGTCCCTTTCCAGATTTTGGCAATCCCCCAACAAAGTCCATGGAAACACTTTCCCAAGGACGGGAAGGGACTGGTAGTGGAGTGTACAGGCCTAGCTTTCTATTGCTGGGCTTACTTTTAGCACACATGGTACACCCTCTTACTTATCTAGAAACTGTTTCATGCATTCTTGGCCAATAGCATTATCTTTGCAGTTGTGCAACTATTTTACTTACACCAAAATTACCTGATATCAGAGAAGTGTGTGCTTCCCTAATTATGTTAACTCTTTCTATTGGTGGAATGCATAGATTTCCCAAATGATAAAAGATTTGGTCCTTAACATAGTAATCCAATTCTTCTACCTTTTTGCCATTACTTAAAGTTGCATATACATATTTAAAGTCTATATCTTGAGCATATTGTTCAATGTAGCTTTCATGCATTACTAAGTTATGCTTAAGTATAGTAGATGCATTTATGATTGGTCTGGACAACATATATACAACTTTATTGTGTATTCCCCTTTTGTATCTGATGACTAAATGAAACTACTATAGGAAACCCATCCACCTATAGTGTCTTGATTGCTGCAATTTAGTTTGTGAATGCAAATACTGAAGTGGCTGATGATCAATATGTATAACTGTTTCTTTGCCCATTAAGTAATGTTTTCACTTTTTTACATTCTGTACTAATGCATACAATTCTTTATCATATGTAGGATAATTAATTACTGTAGAATTAAAAGTCTCATAATGGTAGCATATGGGTTTACCATGTTGCATCAACACTGCTCCCATGGCATAGTCACTGGCATCTGTTTCAATCTCAAATGGTTGTTGAAGATTTGGCAAT
>APFE030641363.1:24851-39895 GCA_000404065.3 Pinus taeda | reverse complement strand
TAGCGGAGTGGTAAGCGGGTTTTCTCGGACCGCCCTCTATATGGTCGCGGTATTGTCAGAGGGCGCTCCGAGAGACTCTAGGGGGCAACGCGTGGTGGAGGCCTGACGTCACCCTCTGATAGTTTCTCAGAAGGTAACTTTTGGGCACTGATGCCCGTCCGATACAATGTGGGCCGTCGAATGGGAGGGCCCAGATCCGACGGTTGACGGAGCGATAAGGTGCGCGGGCGATATTCGACGGCGGGGAGAATTAAATATTAATTTCTTTTGAAAATCGCGCCTGGCGGAAACTTTGGAAAAGTGGGTTTTCCGGGTTGTTTTCAACATTTGCGGGTTAAATGGGTTTTTACAAAGGTTTATAATCAAAGCGGGTTTAAGGCTATTAACCCGAGCAAATCTCGGATTAATCCCTAGGATTAATTATTTGGCACTCTGTGGGTTGCGCTCAAATTTTTTTTAGCGCATGAAGACCTTCAAAATCACACCTAGAGCTATAATGCTCGGGGGCGGGGATACTTAGATTTTTTGGGTTTTTTGCCAGTTTTACATAGTAATAGGGGAATAGGGGGTATGGGGAGTTAGATAGTAATAAGTTAGTAGTTAATATGAATGAAAGAGGTGGATGGGGGGGATACTGAGTTTGTATGAAATTGACTTAGTCTTTTAGGAAGTAGATCAAAATGAAAAGAATTTTGCACAAGGAATGTGGCTATTAAAGAAACTAGAGCCAACAAAATACTTTGATCTTCTTTGTGAAGTTGGGTGGCATAGTGATGTTAGTCATGAAGGAGATGGGGAAAACTGGAAGTTAGACATGCTTAATTAAGTTGTTGTAACACTGCTGTGAATAGAACATCTGCACTGGCATCCTGTTTTTACCTTTCCTTTAGGCCAGTGAAATGTCACAAACCATGCTTTCTGCAACCCCACCTGCCTACCCACTCTATTGCCTAGCATTTTTTGTTACTCCAAGGAGGGTGCACTTAGATTTGCAAACCATTTTGTGCCTTTTTCTTTACCTTTGGCTTTCTTTTGATTTTCTATCTAAAACTACCCTTATTGCTTCCAAGGCCCCAGATTAAGCAGTTGGGAACCTTCTTTCACTACCTATCTACTTTACCTGCCAAGATTGAGCTGTTTGGACAGGTTTCTTTCTCTAATCTACAACAAAAATTGAAACATGGCATGACCCAGCTTAGGCTGTTGGATCACCCATCCAGAAGTAGGGCAGCATTAGCCAAATAAGTATATTTCTTCCACAAGAATATGAGATCTTTGCATCACCAAAGTAGATCATATTGGCACTTCCCTTGCCGATCATGAAAAATGAAACCTATTGGTATAGGTAGCTAACAGTGGCTCCACTTGGGGATGGTTTTTCTTTGAAAGACCAAGAACAGCAGGTCAGAATGCCTTGGCCCTTGACTGTTCCTATCAAAAACTTGAAAACTTTCTCTTTGTACTTCAAAACTGGAGGTTTTCATCTATGTGGAATTTCTAGAATATAAAGCCTCTTTTCTGCTTATTTACAACAATCTTTTGAACTGAACTATTAGTATGCTGAAAGAAAATATATACAACTAATTATGTACATGAGTAAAGACCCTACTATATGCATGGAAAGTAGTCAAAATAATGTTTCAACATCCTGTGATTGACAGGACCTTCATTTAAGTCAGTTTCATCCAAATTTTTTAGGAAGTAGGTGTTGTTTCCTTGGACTGCTTGGATAATAAATGGTCCTCTCCAAAGAGAATCAAATTTTCCATGTTTCCCTTTATCTTCCCTTCTTGAGTCCCACTTGAGGACTTTGTCACCTATGCTAAAATCTTCAGCTTTAGTCTTTCTGTCAAAAGCTTTCTTTAACTTTTCTTGGAGAACTTGTACTCTGCTGTAAACTTGGTCCCTGGTTTGTTGCAAACATATTATCTGATTTACCCTTCTTTGCATGTCATTTGGCTCAGCTTGACTTTCTTGAAGCAGTTTCATAACAGGAACCCCTAGTGATGAAGGAAATTTGGCTTCTAATCCATAGACTAACTCATATGGGTTGACACCAATGGATCTCTTGGTTGTTAGTCTTTCTGCCCATAGGGCATTGACAAGTTTCTTATGCCAATTCTTCTTATTTTCTTCCAACACCTTCTTGATGATGTTTATCAGACTTTTATTTGATGACTCAGCTAAGCCATTTCCTTGAGGGTAGTATGCGATGGAATGACCCAAAGTAATATGAAATTTGTGGCAGAAATTCACCATTTTCTTGGATTTGAAAGCAGCAGCGTTGTCCATTATTATCTTGTTGGGACAACCAAATCTAGACAATATGTTGTTCTCCAAAAGCTGAATGATTACTGAATCATTTGCCTGTCTACAAGGGATGGTCTTAATCCATTTAGTGAAGTAGTCTGTGGCTGTGAGGATCCATCTGTGCTGGCCTGAGGATGAGGGATGAATTTCCCCAATGAAATCCAAACCCCATTGCTGAAAAGGTCTTTCTGTTGCAATAGGCCTCAAAGGGAGTGGTAGTAACTTCCTTTTTCCCTCAAATATTTGACACTTATGGCATGAGGTGGTGAAACTTTTTACATCAGGGAACAGAGTGGGCCAATAGTAACCAACCCTTAGTATTTTATCCACAATGGACTTCCAATACAAATGTCCACCATAGTCACCTGCATGAAATTCCCTTTTGACATTGTTAGCCTCATCTTCAATTAAGAAGTTTAGCAATATACCCTCATCGTTTTTCCAAAGCAAATTGCCATCCATGACACAGAATCTTGAGGCTTTCATTTTTAAGAACCTACATTTAGTTCTGGACAATCCTGGGGGAGCACACAGGTTTTGCAATATATGACAGATATCAGAATACCATAGGGATTGTTCAAAGGCTACATTGATCTTTGGAGTCGCCAGCTCCGGTTCACTGTCCAGTTGGTTGATGTCCAAGGCTTGGAAATTTGTTTCAGACATTAATTTTGCCAAACCTTGCCCTTTTATCAATTTTGTAGGTTTTATTTCAATGTCAAATTCTAAGATGTTGGCAATCCATTTTCCTCTTCTGCCCTCCAAATCTCTTGGTGAGTATATCTTTGACAATGGGACTTGGTACATAAGCTATAACATGGGAGTATAGGATATAGATTCTTAAGTTCTTTGATGCTTTGACCAAGGCATATGCTTGCTTTTCATGATCTGGTATTTTAGGGGAGCATCTCTGAGAGCTCTACTAAAGAATGCAATAGGTCTCTCATTTCCTTGGTCATGTTTCTGTAATAAGACAGCAGCAATAGTATGCTGGGAAGCAAAAGAGAAAAAGATAAACTCTTTGTCAAATTGAGGATTTGTTAAGACTGGAGTTTGGGTAAGCGCCAGCTTTATTCCTTCAAAAGCTTGATTTGCTTCTACTATCCATTTCACTTTTGAATCCTTTTTCAGCATGTTATTTAGCAATCTGCTTAATTCAGCCAAATTTGGGATGAATCTCCTGAGGAAGTTAATCTTCCCCAGGAATGCTTGTAATTCTTTGATGTTTCTTGGGTGGGGCATTTTCAAGATGGCCTGTATTCTGTCTGGGTCAATCCTAATGCCATCCTTTGAAATGATATGACCTAATAACTTCCCTACTTCCAATCCAAACAGGGATTTCTTGGTATTTAAGGAAATTCCATATTTCCTGCAAGTTGTGAATATTTGCTTTAGATGTTTCAAATGTTCTTGGTCCAAATTTGAGAAAGGTGTGAGGTCGTCTAAGTAGATGACAAGGAAATCACGGATTTCTTTGGAAAAGGAAATATCCATTGCCCTTTGAAAGGTAGCTCCTGCATTTTTCAACCCAAAAGGCATTTTGACATATTTGAAGGTTCCCCATGGGGTTGCAAATGCTGTTTTGTCCTGATCATCAGGGTGGACTAGGATCTGGTTGAAGCCTGAGAATCCATCAAGTAAAGAAGTTCTTGATGCCCCTACCACTCTTTGCAGGATGTGATCCATCTTGGGTAAGGGGTAATTATCTTTTAGGGACACTTGATTCAAGTTCCTGAGATCAACACAAAGCCTAATTTCACCAATTTTCTTTCTTGTAGGGACCAAATTTGAAATCCATTCTGAGAATCTGATTGGTGCTATTATGCCAACTTTAAACATTTTTTGTACCTCTTTTTCAATTGAGGGGAGAAGCATAGGGTTATCTTCCTCAATTTCCGTTTAAAAGGTTTCTGATTTGGCTTAAGAGGGATTGTATGTTGAATGATGGAGGTATCATAGGATTTTAAATCCTCATAACTCCATGCAAAGACATCTTGGAATTCTTTAAATAGGTCGATGTATTTAGGCTTTTGATCAGGTCGTAAAGATGCAGATAATTTAATTACCTTGGGCTTTTCAACAGTTCCAATGTTGCACTCTTCAATGGTAGTATTAAGGGGTTGCAATTTTGGTTTTCTAGGGACATCATTTGAGTCAAAAATGTCCTCTAATGGAGTTAGGCCTGTTGGAAGAAAATTGTCTTTCCATTGTATAACTTCAGCTTCAGTATGAGCTATTTCCTCAAAATGAATTTTTTCAAGTTCTTGTATTTTCTCTTGGTCAAAGTTTGTTGGACAAAGCATTTGTTTTGTTGTTTCAAGTGAGATATTTGTGTGGTGTTGTTCACCTAGTGTTTGTGAATCACTTGCAGTCTCTGTATCAATTTTTAGTCCTGCGAATTCTTGCTGTAGAGTCAAGAAATTGTTTATTTCTTTGTCATCCTCAAACACTTGCCAATCCTTGACATTGTTTGGGACAGAAGGTCTGTGTTTTACCTCAGCTGCAAAGCAATGCTGGGTTTCAAAAGGTAGCTTGCAAGTGCTTGCAAATGTGGCCAAACTATGAGCATGAAGGTTATGGGTTCTAGGAATTTTGGTTATTTGGAATTCAGTGAAGGAATTCAGGATTTCAGCAGCAGCAGATCTATAAGATCTCAGTCTTTTGTCATTAGTGACAAAGTTTCCCTTTAATTGTTGGATGATTAGGTCTGAGTCTCCCAGGATTGAAACTTTTATGGCCTGTAAGGATTTTACTAGTTTAAGGCCTAGTAAGAGGGCTTCATATTCAACCATATTGTTGGTGCACCTAAAGTTTAACCTGTAGGCTCGGCCTTCTGCATGATTGTTTTGTTTGTTATGTATCCAAACCCCTGCCCCTACCCCAAATTTGTTGACTGATCCATCAAATGTCAAGGGTCACCCCACACTTTTCTATTTATAGAGCCTCATAACTAATTGTACAGGCTTTTAAGAGCCAAGATTCCTATAGGTGTATATTAGAGAAATCTTGGAGTGTATTGTAATTACTGATAGTGACTGTAATGTTCCGTTGTTGAGACAAGTGGTTGGTCATAGTTGTAGTATGATTGGACCTTTCTATTTCTTAATATAATAGAGCCAACACATTTCATGCTTATGTTTTTATTGTAGTTCAACTATCTTGGTTACTCTAATGATATATATAGCTATTGTTTACACATGCATGTATTGACTTTTTTGTACATGTTAGTATGAATCTTATTGAAGTGTGTTATTGGTATAACCATCACTTTAGATTGTTGGCTAACCTTCTTTCCAACTTGTGATTTTTGTTTTTCGTGTGTTCCCTTTCAAGTTGTGTGCTACCACAGGTTTCCAAGGGCTGCACTCATTCCCCTATTCCATGTTGTAGGTTTTAACCCCATACAGAAATTACTTGCATACAAATTCTAAATCACAGGAAAAAATAAAAATGCGAGAGCATAACACATAAAACACATATACACAGAGATTTCCCACTGGATCCCAAAACCGAGACTACCAGCTTGATTTTTCATTATGTTCCTTTCAATGTTACAATATATTTATACATGCTGAAGCATCCAATACCATGGACCGAAAACCATCGCGTCCAAAACCATGGACCGAAAACCATCACGTCCAAAAAACATGTGCAAAAATCATGCACAAAACCATAGGTGGGTCTGCCCAACCTAACATAGGGTCGAAAACCAAAATTTTCCGGGGTGCTGCCTTGAACCCCATAAAGTGGGGTTACAGGTACCCCTCAAACCCCCTATTAACTATGTGGAAAGAATATAACACAACCCAACACATGTGTTAAAGTTGTTCATGAACCTTCCTTGACTTGCTACACATGTCACACCCTTTCTACCAACCATGACATCTTACTCACCTCTATGTGAAATTGTGGTTAAGTTGATACTGTACTACCCCATTGCTGGGAAACCTACACCAAATGGTCTAAGATCTAGTTGGGACTTCTTACTGAGGAGATCCCCTAACATGTTGGTGGGTCTAATGCCATCAACATTTTGGCCACTAGAAGGAGGGCCAGATAACAAGATGAGTCCTAACATCCTATTTTGAATCTTCGCGCCTCTATCATGGATATCTTTAGAGTCCTCTCTACACAATTTCTATCTAATGTTGAACTTGTCAACATCACGAGTGAGTTTTATGACCTCTTGTCAGAATTCATGTACAATGGTGAAGGAGAAGAGGTTTGTCCTGTGTACTTACATGAATTCCTTGCATCTGTTGAGGATGCAGATGAGTTTGATGAAGTTGAGGTCAACTTATTGCTTTCACATACACTTCACGAATCCTCACAACAATGGTGTCATAACCTACCTCATGATTCTCTGCACTCACTTAAGAATTTATGTGATATAAGTGAATCTACTTTCCATCGTTTTGATCCTAAACATTTTGAAAAAAAAATGTTGAAACAATGGAAGACCCCACATGAATCACTTATGGACTTTTGGTAGTGCTTTCGTGTACTTCAATTTGAAGCTCCCAAAAACTAGATGAAATTCCAATATCTTTGGGACAGATTCAAATATTGCCTTCACAAGTCATTTTCTCCTAAGATGAAGTTGAAGTTCAAACCCCGCTCAACATACTTTAGTGATGGAGCTATGCAATCAAAAGAGGACACAGTCACTATCACAGCTGACTGTCTGCCTTCCCCTGATCAAACAACTCCACCACCACAGAGTGATGTGGGAGAACATGCACACACATCTATTCAACTGGCATATCCTCCAAACATCACTTCTCTCAATTTTTGCATAGATTTGGTTGTGAAGCCCATGGGTTGTTGCATGTGTTTGTTTAACTCAGCCTCTGCCTTTGTGTTCTACTGATCCTTCAGATTGCACTATATTGTGTTATTTTGTTCTAGACTCTACACTTGTTGTGAACAAGGATCAAGCCACCAACTGAGTTGGTATTGCACAACCAACCTGTGCTGTCATTTATGATGAGTATGATTGGGAACCTGAACATCAACCCGGGGTGAAGGATGATCTCTTTTTGTCTGCACCTCCTCCACGTTTTCCTGACATCTTTGGTGATTTTTCTATCTCTAATTTTCCTTGTGTAAATCCATCCACAGATACATCCATTGCTAATCATTCACAGAACACAGTCAATGCCAGTCCATAATTTGACAATGGAGAGTACAAATTATTCATTGAAAACCCACTTGATTTTTCATCTACTTTTTCTGGAAATGCAAAGGGTGAATATTATTGCTTCTCATCTACCCATCCATTTAATTTATCTGACCATGATGGGGATTAAATCATTGATTTCTCTAATTGTAGCTATCATGATACATTTACTCCCGTATTCGTTCATGATGATGATTATATCGATGTTGATCTTCCAAAGCCACCCGTTTATGATGATCTATTTGTCGATGAATTCAAAACCCCGCAGATTGTCGAGGCACTTCAATCCGAGCTGATGGTTATATCAGGCCCTTGCTATCCTTAGTTTGGTTTCACTTAGATCAGGAAATTTTTGAAACACCCAAGACTCCTCATCACTCATCTGTATCCATTGAAGATCAATCCAACACACAATTTCCTCCACTAGAACTACATGATCCCATCACTCATGCATTTGAGGAATCTTACACATCAAGCACACTTGTGCGACGTAGGTTGTCCATGTTTCTCACAGTTTCTTTCAGGCCATAGTCAAGAGAGTGCATATGCTTGACATCTGCACACAATGTAACACAACCCCATGGTAAGTCCACAGAGTGCAAGTCATGTGATTTCACTTTTTTCTTTTCTGTGGATGCATTTAAACTCGGAATTCATTGTTATATATTTCTTGTTTGGTGGTTTTCCTAACTATTTTGTTCATGAACCATGCCTTCACCAACATGGGTCAACCAATGCGCTGGTGGATGCATTGGAAATATTAGTTCATGTGAGCATGCCCATGCACCATTAGCTTAGGAGTAGGAGTAGTGTTTTCTTTTGTCTTGGTTCTTGCTTGCTTTCTTTTCTTACTTTATTTTCTTTCTAATTTACTTCTGCTCTTTGCTTTGTTGTTCTATTTGGTTTTCTTGTTTACATCCACAGTTTAGCCTCACATGAAACCATGTGTGACTCTTGAAACAAGTAGGGTAAGGTATAGGAGGACTTGTACAACTATCAATAATTGGTTATCTATTTTCCTATCTCTTTATGTAGAACTTGTTGTCTTCATTCAATGATACACCAATAGAAAATATGCTATGTTCGAAGTGAACCTTGGTGAAGAAACAACGCTTTCACGCTAACTAGTACCACCTACTCTAGTCAGTTGTATTTGGGTTAACCCTTGTCAACTCAGTCAAGTAGAGTAAGGTGAGGGGGGAAAAATTAAAAAGTTTGTCAGAGGTATATACAAATGCTTCTCTGAAGGAACAAAATCTTCTACTCTCAATAAGTTAGGATCCCTCTTCTGCCTCTGAAATGAATAGGTGCTATGCACCTTTATGAAAAATTAAAAATGAAAAGTGAAAAATGAAAAAATGAAAATGTCAAAATTTTGAAAAAATGAAAAATGAATGAGGTAAAATAAGAGAAAGTCTTCATACACAGAGTGGTAATACAAGTAACTCTGTCGGGGTATTGACCAAGGTCAATGGCAGTGGAGCAATGCTTGTGTTCCTGCATGACTCCGCTAGGGCATTATCTAGACCTGTTGGCAATGGAGCAACACCAGAGATGAAACTTAAACTCTGACTATAATATTTCATGTGTACCAATATACCCCTCATCCCCAATCGAAACAACTGTGTTGCCTTGGCTTGGAATGTGTGCCAATCGACTAAGAGCATGGTAGGTGCTACATCTTTCATCAAGCTAGGGTGGAAATCATGATGATCTAAGAACTAAACAATACTTCCAGAGGAGTTAGACTTGTTTTTCATGAAACAAGGTCTATTCATATTGCTGCAGTTATACCAGTGTGTTACCAAGTGTTGTAGTAGCTACAACCACCCTCCAAAGTTTTTCCTTAGCTTCATTTTGGAGCCTCCATACAATCATCCTTAGCAACACGTCTCACATTGTCAAACTACAAATGGTTCAGCTGAGTTTTAGTGTCTTACCAACATGTTTTGGTCAACTTGTTTGTCTCCCATCCACATGCTGACATTCCAAACTTAACCATTTTCTAGATGAGATTCTCACCTAGAAAACTATGCAATTCTGGAGGGGTACCAACTTTCACTCTAGAAATTGTGCAATCTAGCTGGGCTCTAGAAATGCGCAATCTAGCCAGGCAAACTTCCCTCTAGAAAATGCACAATTCAACCCAAAATTGGGCCTCATCTCATAAAATGCACAATTCTGACTAATAGTCAGGGCTTTAGTCTAGAGGTTGCACAATGCAAAAGGGGAAGCTAGTCTTGCTCAACCCAGAAACTATGTAATTATCTTTCCCAGGCTTGTAGACTATTACATGTGTTCCTAGCTTGAACGGTCTTCTCCAGGACTGAGCAATCTTGATTTGCATGCATGGGATGCCTTTTCCCAAAAGGAAAAAAAAGAAAAATTCATCCCTAGATTTTAGGGATCCATTTTTAGTAGCTAGAGGTTACATGAAAAAACCATTTTAGAAACCTCCCGCCAAGTGTTGCTTTTTCCTAGATTGTGGCATTCACGTCATAAGCCATGATCTTATCAAACTTATTTATTTGACACTTTAGATCTCATTCCTCACATCGATCTTGGAGCTCTGGCATCCCACAATGCTTCTAGGAGTATTCAACACATTTAGCTCAATTTTTTCTGGGTAAGTCTGCTTTTCATGTATTTTTCTACTTTTCTATTGCTTTTTGTCTTTCACTTTGTGTGAATGTTGTTTTCTTGGTTTTGTTGAATGCCTAATATCGTTTTAATGCATGTTAGCTTTTAGAAGCACTATTTCAAGATTTTCATTGCATCTCACTGCTGTCTCATGCATGACATTATTTCTACACTAACGGTCACTATTGTGACAACTCATTTCACACACATGCTTGTTTTCCCATTTTCTAAATATGCAATCACTATTTGCATCCATGATCATTCACTCTTGTTTGCACTTAGCTTCACCATGCATTTAAAACTTTTCATGTTTTCAGTCACCCATCAGTAGGTCTAGGATACCTTGGCCCAGGCTTGCCTTGCCTGGCTAGCAATGCACATTTTGGAGAGTGAAGGCTCAACCTTCCCTCCAGAAACTATGTAAATCTAGTCTAGAACTAGCCTCCAGGATTTCTTTGCCCAATTCTGGGAGGTAGTGCTCTGCTGGCCCCAAAAATTGTGCAATGCAGTTTGTTCGGTTTGCATGTCCTTGCCAACTGAAATTGTGCATGGCATAGTTTCAGTCCTCAGCAGGCTAGGCTGGACTATGAATTGCATAGTTCTATCAGTCAGTCAACCTCCTGAAAACCTAGACAATGCTTTGTGTAGTTTTGGAAGTTAGTCTCCCAACCTCCTTGTGAAAATTGCACAATCTTCCCAATCAGTCACCTGGGTATGTTGCATGTTAGTCCTCAAAGTTGCTTTGGTTTTCAACTGACATATTGCTTGCCATGAGTATTTCTATGTCTCCAGGTATCACGGGTGTTTTTTCATCTCTTAACATTATGGGTACAATGGACTCCAAGAGAGCAGGGTCAAAGAACATCATCGAAAGTGCAACTAGAGATGTAGTTGAACAAGTGTATATGAGCTTGCCTATCGACGAAGACACCAGGTTTCTCATGGAAAAATATATCAAGATGAAATGGTAGGACATCAATGATACATTCTAAGGCATATTTGAGGAAAATATGGAAGACCACAGGTTCTATGTCAACATTCATAAGTTTAGCTTATATCAGATTGCATGCAGGTATCCCACGTTTCCATGCGCGGATTTGATCCACTTGATTATATCGCATACTGATGCCGAGACAATGGTGTTGAGTAGTGCCAGTGGAACGCAACTTGCTATCTTTAGGGCAAAGGGATTTTAGGAGATGTATCACTTGCCATAGCCAATGATCACAATGGAGAAACCCTTCAGCAGACCCAACAATAGTGCAAACTCAAGAGATATCTTGAAGAGTTGGGTGAAAGAGCCAACCAAGTTCAGGGCAACACCTAGCCAGGTTTACAAGACAAAGATATTGTAGAAGAAATATTAGTACTTAGCCATATTTTCATGTCACTTATATGGCCAAGAGATAACAGAGACCTTTCTGTAGAGTTGGGTGACCGTGTTGGACCAACTAGATAGTGAAGGAAGTCCTTGCAACTAGCCTCGCATGCTTGCTCTTAGGTTGAAGGAAAAAGTGACAGAGCTTGACATCCACCCAAGGGTCACAAGAGGAGATATACATGTCTACTTACATATTGGATGTAGTATATTCTCGTCATCAATTCCTAAGCTTGGGTTGGGCATGGAAAAATTCAAAAACCTCTGTGCACACTTATTGTAGATTGTTCTCCGAATGCAGCTGTTGTGGAGTTATCATAGAATTTTTAGACCACATTGTCACCCTAGTGTATAAAAAGATATTTGAGCAAGATCCACTTTTCATGTCACAGACAACGATGGAGGAATTGATTGACATAGTAGATTGGTATGCCTCACCCCTTGGCACCTTCATATGAATGTACAATGCAACAAAGGCTCTGCATGTTTTATCGATGTTTTTGATGGACAAGCTCGTCATGCAAGAGGTGTCATATCACATCTCAACATGGTTTTCAGCGAGACTGCACAAGAAGAAGAAGTCACCTTGGCCTTCTCTTCCTTTGTAGATAAGGTTGATTGAGATAAAGAATCTCAGGCATGTTGAGGCCCAGATGGAGGAATTCAAAAGATTCACCTTCGACACCAGAAGTTTCAATCTTTATGGTTTGCATTTCTTAGTGAAGGAAAATTGTACGAGAGTGCAACATCCTCGGATCCATGGTGCATGTCACTGGCCTAAGGAGGACCCATTGAGATACTACTATCACTTCTCTAGGATCAATGAACCAGTTGACATAGGTGTAGACTGGTTAGAAAAATAGAGGGAAATAACATCTCAAAGAGAAACATCATCAACAGTAGTAGAGGGTGGTAGACCTATGCATGAAAAAGGCAAGAGAAAGGTTGCTGACAGCACAGAGATAGCGGAAAGCTACAAGTTCAAAGAAGATCCACTTGTGTTGAAAGAAACTTTAGAGATTTAGGCTAAGAGGTGACGTGACAAGAGGATCACACAAAGGCTAAGATATATACGGAGGATGGCAGAAACAAAAAAGGAGTTACAAGAGTGGAAGTAGAAACTGTAGGAAGAATAGGTGCTATGTAGCAGAGACAAGTAAAACATGAGGCACAACATGAAAATATTGATGAAACTATGCCCATATAGGTCATATATTCATTCAAGTAGCTGGGACAAAGTAGAAAGGGTAAGAAGTCACAGTAGCAGGAAGTAGCTCAAGATATTGAACAAATGCTAGAGAAGATGGACATGGATATGGTGTAGCTAGAATCAGATCAGTATATTGACCTCACGCCTTGGAACCAAGAGGTCAACCCACTAACTTCACCATATCTAGAAGCAGAGAAAATCCCAAGCGCTCAAGGAGACACAAAAATCCTTAAAGACAATCTAGAGGTGGAGATGCAAAACATATCCTTTGATGAGTCACAACACAAATTTGTGAAGTCACATAGACTGCCTACTCTAGATGTCCACATATATCCTACATGGTTTGAAGAATGAGTGATTGTATCTAATGTGCACAAGAATTCAGTAGCATTGGATGATGCTACCAAATCATATGTCAAAGCCACCAACTTGAGTGTTAGATTCTTGATAGCTGAGAACTAGCATATGGATAAGGAGTTATGAGTGGCCAAGAAGGGAGGATAAAAGGTTACATCATATGCTAGAGCAGAGTTGAAGAGAGCAATAATAGATGAAGTATCATCCCTCGATACAGTCATGCATATGTTGTACTCTAGATTCATCACCATGCATAGTTAATTGTCCATCTTAATGGTTGGCAACAACACTGTGCTAGGAGCACATGCATCTTGTCAAATATGCATACTATTGTTGGTCACATGCAGACATGAAAAATGAGGTACAAGGGAGCCCCATTGCACTTACCAAAGATGGTGAAGACAAAGGCTGTATATTTGAAGGCACACATTCGGAGTTAGATCCGAAACTATTAGTAATTCCCACAACTCATTACCATTTTGGAGGCTTCACATGCATAGGTTTTCATAAGCATGGTTGTCATTGTGTGCATGCACACGATCCCATCCATTGGCACACTCACAAAGGTGAATCAAAGAACCAAGACTGATTGGAGTTGGACATGTAGTTTTATGAGTTGATGCACGCAGCCACCAGCACAAACTTGGAGATCAACATAGACACTATGCAATAGTATGTTGTTGGTTCAGCTGCACTCAAGACTATGATGTGAATGCTATCAGATGAGTTGGACATAGGTGCCAAATTAGTGTACCCAGATTCAACAGAGGCAAGAGTGCACTTTCAGTAGGATGTCGCCATTGAGCATGCAGAGACCATAATGGACTACCAAGCTTGGCTTTAGTTTTCCACTGTCAATCATCTCAAGGATGTCGAAAAGTTGGTCTTCCCACAGCTTTCTGTGTCTTAGTAATGTCTTGCATGGCTTACTCAAGCCTATTTTGTCTCACATGGGTACATGTAAATATTGTAATGCAACATCTTCTAAAAGTGAAATACCAAGTGTCGATAATAGAGTGTAACAGTCATACATTAGTTCAAGAGTCATGAGGCTAGGTGAAGAGTCACAAAGGAGTATGTCAAGGGTCACCCCACCCTTTGATATATATAGAACCTCATAACTCATTTTACAGGCTTTTGGAAGCCAAGCTTCATATAGGAGTATCTTAGAGAAATCTTGGAGTGTATTGTAATGAGCCCTGGCTTCTCAACAGTGCAAAGCTAGTATATCTCTTTGGAGGAGGAAGTGGCAGTGATTGTATCATTCCACTATCGGGGCTAGTGGTTGGTCATAGTTCTATGTATGATTCGATCATTCACTTTCATAATATAATAGAGCCAACACATGTCGTGCATATGTTGTTATTGTATTTCAACTCTCTTGGTTACTCTAATGATATATGTAGTTGTTGTTTAAGCATGTAAGTATGGGCTTTTCCGTATATGTTTGTATGAATCTTATCAAAGTGTGTTGTTGGTATAGCCATAACTTTGGATCATTGGCTAACTTTCTTTTGAGTTTGTGATGTTTTGTTGTTTTGTGTTCCCTTTCAAGCTGCATGCTACCATAGGTTTCCAAGGGGCGCACTCATTCTCCTGTTGCGTGTGTTATAGCCATTCATGCACCTTCCCTGACTTGTTGTACATGTCATACCCTTGCTACCAACAAGTACATCATACTCACCTCTGCATGCAACCACGGTCAAGGTGATACTGTACTACCTGAATGCTTGGACTCTTACACCAAACAGTCTCAGGTCTAGATGGGACTTCTTACTAGGGAGATCCCCTTACATGTTGGCAGGTCCAACACTGTCAACAGAAGAGAGGCAAGGATAATTTTAGGGGTGAATGTTCGCCCTTTAGTGAAATTAAGGGGTTTTAAACTTTTAGTGGGCGAATATTTTGTATCATAGTACATTTTTACAAATCACCTCAAATAGCCCACCTTATTTTAAGGGAGAGGGTAA
>APFE030641363.1:0-20886 GCA_000404065.3 Pinus taeda | reverse complement strand
ACAAGATTTTATAATTGAGTAAAAATTCGCCATGCCTGGTGAGAGATTCGCCAAAAAATTATATATACATATCATATTATTGATAAAATCGCCTTCATTTTTCCTATATACCATGGAGATTCGCCCATTTATTATATTTATAAATTTAGGGGGGGTTCTTAAAACTTTCCCTGAAGAGAGGACACCTCACATACTACATTAGAGAATTTTTGAGGTAAAAAGTGGGCCTCAAAACAAAAATGTACAACAAAAATCAACTTTATACGAAAAAATAGGATTCAAAAGGTAAAAATATTACATTATGTAAAAAATAAAAAACTGCTTTCTAAAATCATATTTTCAACTTATCTCCCTACAATTTTACTCAAATTTTGAGTAGGAGCACATCTTGGATGAAGAATTTAATTCCTCATCCAACGATTACCCATGTTTCATATTTTCAATGGACCCTGCTACACAAAAAATCAGAGATACATTAAAAATGTGATTGCAATCATGTTTTTCACGTATTTCTCATTTCTCTTGTAGTAGGGTCCATTGAAAGTATTTAACATGGGTACTCATTAGATAAGGAATTAAATTATGCATCCAATGAGTGCTCTTTCTCAATATTTGAGTAGAGCCGTAGGGAGTTAAATTGAAAACATGAGTTGAAAAAGTAGTTTTTTATTTTTTTTCCCTCTAAAATTTGATGATGTATTCTAACCTTATTTTATTATTTCCATTATTATTTTATAATATTCCGTAGGAGGTCCATTTTAGACCTCATAATTTCTCTAATGGATATCAAAGATGATTTCGTTAAACATGGGGAAGAAGGTAAACATTAAAGAATTTAATCAACAATTTACTACCAACTTGAACAAGTTCCCCACTTATGTGCCTCCCGATGATTCGATCATGGTTGACTACTATACCAAAGAACTGCCTGGTGATATTGGTATGTTCATGAAGAGAGAAGAGAAAAATATGTTGGTGGAGAAATTTGTGGAGGCTCTTGCGGTTGAGAAGGATCTGCTGCCCATAGGAGTGCTTGAGCATGGAGTGTGAGATGATTCAAAGGATACTAATAAGAAATCTCAAGCCTCATCCAATAAATCTCATGATAAAGATTCCTTTTATTTTGAAGCTCTAGTGAATATCTAAAGTAATTAAATAATGAAGTTTATGAGTTGAAGAGGAAAACAAGTGAGAGTTCATTTGGCAACAAACCCTTCAATCCTTTCTTCAAGAAAATAGGTAATCCACTGATGAAATTAGATCTAATCTCTAATGTGAACCTTAATGTCGAAGAACTTGGTATGGAAAATTACTGCACCTTCCACCAATCTTTTCACTCAAAGAAGGTTGTCTGCAATGGGTACATAATATGACCTCTATGATGAATAAAGTTCTTGATGATTAGGCAATTGGAGGTGAAGATGAGCAAGTGAAAGATGATGAAGAAGAGGCCTCTCCCACTGAAGAAAATGCTAGTTCATCTGTGATGAAATTTAAGTTGTTAGAGATGGTGATGTCCATTCTATTAAAGAAGCCTTAGTTGGGGATACACCTCCTCCTAAACCTCCAAAGATTTATAATTTGAGGACTAAAGGACTGGTAGGTGAACCCACCTTAGAAGACAAAAAGAAAGCATTGTTAAGAAGGATTCCCCCCCGAGTAACCCTATCCAACCTTCAACTTCTAAGTCTTTAACTAGGTGGTCCTTGAAGTATATGTCATCAAGAACTAAGAGTAATTATAATTCTCTTGAAGTTACTCCCAAGTCTTCTCGACCAATGAACTCTACTCAACCATGAAAGGAGGAGACCACATCTTTTGATATTGGATACAACATTATTTAATATATGAAGAAGACTTAGGAAAAAATATCTCTCTAAGAGTTAGCCAATTTTTTTGGGCAGAGGGATTTGATCATCAAGACATTTGCTCCCATGTCTTCTACCAGTAAGGCCTCTATTTCTTCCAAGGCTACTTCTTCTGGTTAGTCCAATGTATCATTACATATTGAATCCATTATCAATTCTACAAATGCTAATTCTAGGTATTCAATTCCTCCTTTCCTATTGACTTTTGAGAGCTTTAATTAAAATATGAATAATTTTCTTTTTGATTCTAGTGCTTCCACCAACATCACGCATTTATCAATTTGCAACAAGCTTAATGTCGAAATGGAAAAGATAGACACAAAAATAATTCAACTTGATATATCTCAAGTTAAATATATTGGAGAGCTGAAAAATAAATTGATTAGATTATCTTCTAACTCAAGAGTTCACCAATTCATAGATATTTTGGTTTTCGATATCCTTGAAGCATATGGGGTGTTGTCAAGTAGAGATTGCTTTAGTAAGCTACAAGGGTATTTCGCTATAGACTGGTCCCATTTGTGGCTACCTTATAAAGGAAAGAACAATTATATTAGAGTCAATAGTGAGCCATATGTGAAGTACACAATGACTGAGTTGGAAGTGCCTAATGAGCCAATAAATATTGCTCAATAAGAATTAGGGACATCTTTCTTAGAATCCGACATTGGTTTTTATGAAGCCATACAATCATCAATCACATCATATATGAAACTAGAACTCCTTCCATGCCCTCCAGGTGGTGGTAATGAACTCTGTACTATAGATGTAAATAATTTTGATTTAGATTCTAGTTGTACTAACACATTGAAATTGTATCATGATGGGTCTAAGAATGAGGATGGAGCTAGCATAGGTTGTATCGAGATGGATCCCCCCCAAAAAAGTTTTTAATTTCTTGTTAGTCAGAATTTTAGTCCACTAACAACACTGTAGAGTATGAGGCGTTGATTCTTGGGTTGAAGAAAGCCATTAAAATAAAGGTGGATTATATAAAGGTAATTGGTGATTCTGAAATAATTACAAGATAGGTACACAACGCTATCCATTATCTTTGACCACATCTAAAGAATTACCAATAAGAGGTATGGTGGTTAATATTTTCATTTAAATATTTTGGAATTGAATCAATTCAAGAATTAACAATGTTGTTGTTAATATGTTAGCTAATTATACCGCTAAGTTTATGCTTCTTAGGGACGAACTTTCTATTGAAATTGTTTATAAACCATCTATTCTAGATAACATAACTGATATACGCACTTTCAATGATGATAAATAGATATTGGACTTTATGGCCAATGCGAATGTGTTTAAGGATGCATCAATAGAAGAATATGAATAGGATAAGGATTTTGTGGAAGAGGATGACGAGTGGGAGGGAAACCCCATGCCCAAGGGTGTTATTTCTCTTGAAAATATTTTCGACTTACAAATCTAGTTCCTAGGACCCCCAAACACAAAGACTCAAAGTTCCACATTTTTGCATGAACAAATAAATATTGGAATGGAGGATGACCCTAAGTTTATCAATAGTAGTACTTGTTTCTGTCCTGGAGAAAGATTAACTTTCATTGAGTTACCCAAGAAGTATCAAGATTTCTTTTCTTGGATATATGAAGATGTGAAAACATATGACACCCATATTATCCAACATGTAATACCAATAAAGGATGGGGTCAAGTATTTTCACTAGAAGCTAAGGAAAGTACATCCAAAATTGGGGCCTCTCATATATAAAGAGCTAAAGAAGCTACTGGATGAATGGATCATTTTTAGGCTCAGGCTTCCACATGGCTCTCCAACCTTGTCCCTATAAGGAAGAAGTCTAGTGAGATCCATTTGTGCATTGATTTATAAAACCTTAATCAATATTTTGATGAAGAAAACTATCTAGTCCCCTTTATGGAGCAGATCCTTCAGACAATTTCTAGATCTGAGATGTTCTCTCTGCTTGATGGATTTTTTGGTTACAACCAAGTACTGGATGTTGAACTAGATAGGTTTAAGACTACTTTTAGAAAAAAATTGGGGACTTTCACATTTAGAAACATACCATTTCGTCTTATAAATAGTAGAGATAATTCCAGAAGGAAATGGATATTTATTTTATAGGGATGATTGGGCAAAGACTGGTAGTCTAAATTGATGATGTAACAACATTCCCAAAGAAAATATCATATCATTTATGTCATCTGAAGAAAATATTTGAGCATTGTAGAAAATATGGAATGTTACTCAACTCCAAGAAAATCATCTTTGAAGTGTTTGAGGTTAATATCTTAGGGAACATAATAGGAAAAGGTGGTATCATAGTAGACCCTGTGCAGGTAAAGAATATAACACAGATCCCACACCCCAATGGAAAGAAGGAAATACAATAATTTTTGGGTAATATTAATTTTCTCAGCAAGTTCATTTTCAATTATTCCCAAATTATAAAGCCACTAAAAAATATGATAAAGAAATATGTGTTATTCAAATGGAACCAATAAGAGAAGGATATTTTCATGTGGATCAAGCAATCTATAGAGAAAGCCTTTGATCTTTACAACCTCGATTTTAATAAATATTTTATGCTATACATATTTTATTTAAATTCATTAGTGGTGACCATATTGAAACAAAAGTATGATCAAGGTAACAAACAACTTATATCTTTTATGAGTATGATTTTTAGGGATCAAGCTAAATTATCTCGATATGGATAAGCAAGCATATGTTGTCTGCAAATATGTCAAGCACTTAAGACCTTATATTTTTAAAAATCATCTCATAGTATTTCTACCCCACCCCACAATAAGATCACTATTTGTGCAACAAGAGATAGGTTAATGCAGGGCCAACCAGATGACAGGCTTGCAAGAATATGATCTTGAGTTCAAATCAACTCACATAATTAAGGGACACGGTTTATTCAAGCTTTTTGCTGAATATTTTGATCAACTTGAACAAGGGATGTTGGGTTAGGAGTAGGAGATTAAAACATATTTAAATGATTTAGTGCCTACACCCAAATCATCATCATCCTGGTATGACGTTCTAAGGAAATATATGTTACAAGGAAATTCTCCTTCAGTGTTGTCCGTGAAACAAAAAATGGCCATTGGGCTTAAAGCCTATTTCTATCAATTGTTCCATGCAAATATGTTTAGTAAACATCATAACGATATGTTTCTTAAATGATTGGAATCCATTGGTGCCGATTTTTTTGAAGGAACTACACGATGGAATGGAAGGTGGACACTATATCGATGTCACAATAACACATAAAATAATAAGGGAGAGGTATTACTAGCCTACATTATGCCCACACGTATGTTTGCAAACGATCTAACTATCAAAAGTGTGATGGAAGAGAATCATGATCATTTGCACCACTCCAATATATTATAGTTGATGAATCTTTTTAGTAATGGGGCCTGGATGTTATTGAGGAGATCAAACTGCACTTCTAAAAAAAACACAAGTATATCCTCACAAATATATATTATTTCATGAGGTGGGTTAAAGATGTTTCTATGAGACATGCCAATGACCAAGAGATTATTCAATTTCTTAATCAAAACACCATAACCATGTTCAGTGTTCCTACCTCTCTCATCTTTGACAATGTGAATTATTTATCATCATTAAAGTTATATGATTTTGATTTGGAGAATGGATATGCATTGAAGCATGCTGCTACCTACTATCCATAAGGAAATGGTTTAGCTGGGTCCACCAACGAGAAACTAATTTGTATTATCAAGAAAAATTTGTTGTCCCAAAAAAGAAACTAGTATAACCCTTTAACTCATGCTCTCTGGGATAATCATGTCACCCACAATCCATATCTTTATACTTCTCCTTACATCATAGTGTATGGAAAAGAGATATTCCTACCACCAAACCTATACCTATCCACTTCACAATTATCTCAAGAATCTTGCAGTAGGTCATGCCCTATCATGTAGAGTAGGATTGGCACCCTACGTAAACTTGAGGAAGAAAGATAAAAGGCCTTGGAAAGGTTCACTTCACACCAAACCTGAATCAAGAGATGGTTCGATAAGCAGTATGCAAGCAACATGGAGTTTAATGTAGGTGATTTTATCCTAAAAGAAGATAAAACCCATGTGGATAAGGGTAAGCACACCAAATTCCAAGCCCTATGGATTGGTCCTTTTCAAATCAAGGAGAATCTTGGACAACATAATTACTCCCTCTAAACCCTAGATGAGAAGACTATATTTCTTCTCATAAATGGCCAAGACGTAAAATTCTACTTCACTTAGCATCTCTCATAGTTTCTCACTCATCTTTGTACATATTTATTTCCTATTATTTCTATTTCCATGCTTATGATTTCTTATCTTGTTTTATATTTCCTCTATTGTATTTACACTTTTTCCTTTCAATTACACTCAGAGGCCTCTTTTACATAAATACAACCTTGCATATTAATAAAAATCTCTAGAACATTATCATAAGTTGAACGTGTTGTAAGGATTGTGGTAGTTGTTTAATCATTAGCTAGTTGTTGATCTCTTCATCCTATTTGACCTTGAGCACCTTTACAAGTCTAAATATCCAAATTGAAAAATATGGATTGGACTTTCAAGGGAACCTAATCAGCTGGAATTCCCTCTTTCCTTAATAACATATATACCACTTGAGTTGGATTTGAAATTTGGATTGTGTTTTCCATGATTTGGCCTAGTATTGATAAAGGGGTAAATGGGAAAACTTATAGCGAGTGAAACTCTTTTAAGAGGAACCATTAAAGTTTATGAAACCAAGGAAAAACTTCTCTTGCATGTAAAATAAATTGGGATACAACATTTTTCCTTGAGAAAATAAACAATTAACAAATGATTCTAATGTGCACAGGAAAGTAAAGTGAACCAAGTAAAGGGTAAAGGATTGAGAAAGGCTTCCTACATAGAGAGGTGATGCAAGAAATTTCACTGAGGTATTGAACATTCCTTTTAGCAATTAAGCAAAATTTGAAATTCCTTGAGTGACTCTGTCAGGGTACTAAACCTGTTTGCTAGTAGCAGAGAAACACTAGAGGCTCACTTTTAATTTTGAACATCTATAGATTTCACTCCTATTATCTTGATCCTTGATCAAGGTCACCTATGTTGTCTTTTAACTTATAGTGATTGTTCAAAGCAACCCAACCAAAGTGATAAAGAGAATACACTCATACAAGAGGTTTCACTATAAATTTAGTAGGACCCATGGGTTTAGAATATACTTCTAAGGGTAAGACTTCATATTAAGTAGAGTTCAAGTTGAGATCCCGAGGTTCTACCAATGAATCACCAATTTTTGTAGCCACTTAGAAAACCCCAAAATTTCTTCTCTTTCAAAATTTTGGAAACCCCCATGCTTAACTGCATGTTGTCATTTACCTATGGTCTCCTAGGGTTTCATTTCTCCTTGACCTATTTAGGGTTTTCCTATGAACTAGTTAACTAAACCATAAAATCCAAAACTTATGTTTTTCTCTAAGTCACAAATAGAAACAATAATTTATAGTAGCAATCCTAGTAGCATGTAAATATATGGTTTTTGACCTTCTTTATACCTCTTTGCACTCAAAGTCATTAGTCACACTTGTAGTTTGTAGTAGTCACTTCGTTGGTTATTAAATGTGTGTCCTGCGACCTCCCCAGGTTGAAAATCACATTCACAACACACAATCCTCCTCCCACTATCATATGATTAGGTGAGTCATGACCTCCATTGACTCATCACATGTGATAAAAAATTTGCATGTATTTGAATTGTGAGCTCCCCTATTTGGCTCAGTGCATGTGATAAAATCATTGTGCAAACCCAAGGTGCAACCTCCTTCACATGGGTTAGCCCTTATAAAGCACTTTCACTCTAATTTATCACCTCATTCTACCTCCAACAAATGGGCTACACTGCAACCTCTCCTCTGACTCCACCATGCAAGGGTGACTTGGTAAGTAACACATGCCCATCTGCAATCATTATTTCTTGTCATAAAAAAAATTGTCCCATCTTCTAAGGTATTATCCCTACACATTCCTGACTCTAGTGTTTAAACTCATCTAACCATTACTGATGCCTTGTGCACTTAAACCTTTAAACACTCATCCCTTCTTCCACCTCTGCATATTCCCGTCATAATTATTCTTACCTCCAATGCCATCTATTGTATCTACTTAGAGTGTTAATGGGTCCCCATTTTTCTTCCTAAGTGTATCAATGTGTGGCCATTGGGTCCTTATTAATATTCCTCACTAGACATTTCATCATCCATTTCATCAAATTCCCTAGTTCAAGCTATTAAATAACCCCTTGTTTAATTATGTTCTTAGAAAGATTAGTATGAGTTCTTGTTTTAGAAACCCATTCACCCATATGAATATGATAGGCATAGGTAGGCTCTTGATTTCATGATACATTTTTCATAGATTCACTTATAGGATTTTATGGGTTGTAGGTTGTGTCTTTATTAAAATTATGCTAAAAACCTTTTCCTTTTATCCAAGCTCAAAATTCTCATTGCATTAAGGAACATTCACATTTTTAGAGTCCTAGAGGCATAGAGGCTTATGAATCATGAACTTGTGATTTGCGACCTTGATAGATTACATCGCATCTCTTGACATTGCTCTGCAATCTATGATGAAGCAACAATAAGTTTTCACCTTTGAATTGCACATATCCTCCCCAATGTCATCCAAGATCATGAGTTAGCTATGTGAGGTTGCATCTCACCCATTGACAATATGACTACGTGACTTGCGATAAGAGACAAGAATGTGACCTCACCATAATGCAAGGTAACTAGTGGCAATATGACTACTAATTCATAATGCTACTTGCACTAATAATGAAAACTACGACTTACACTTGTTGCCTCTTTCATAATTTGAAATTGAGACTTGGCTTGTTTCTCAAGACTGTGACCTATCCTACCTCTAGAAATTGTGACCTTCTCTGTGTAATTGAAATGTGACATATCCTATAAATTGGAGCTACAATATAAACAAATCCTTTCTTCTTGTGAAGAACAAATTTCCTATATCATTGCACCATGAAGCCTCACAGTGACACTCTTATTTTTCTCATCAATTGGTGATTATAATTTTGGTGCTAACATTTATGTCACTGACCAACATTTTTGGGATTTCAGGTACCATTGACCTAGATTGCATCAGTATACCATCTTCTTCTAGAGAGATGGTTCCACCCATAATTAGAGGTTCCGGTAGAGGTTCTTTATATGTTGGGATGTAGGTAATTAGGCTAAGGATTGTTATGTGCATTATGGTTATGTGTATGCCTTTCATTCTATTAATGTTATGGTTACATTCATGATAGATGCTAGTTGATTAGTGTAGTCATATGCACATGTGCCAGATAGTCATGAATGATAATAACTTGTGGTTGTATGCATTTCTATTGTTGTTTTATATTAGATAACTTGATGATTGTTATATGTTGTTGATGAGTATGTTATAGGTTAACTTGTTATTGTTATATGATAGTTAGCTTGATGATTAGGTTATATGTTGTTGATGAGCATGATATATAACTTCTTGTTGTTATATGCTAGTAACTTGATGATTAGGGTTATTACATTAAGATCTTGATGTTATATGTATCGTGCTAAATTGGATTAGCCTATGCATATGGTTAGGGTTATGACATTCAGGTATGTATCGACTTATTTGTGACATTGTGTAGTACTAATCTAGACTGATCATACATATGTGATTTCTATGCATAAATGACAAATGTTTATGTGTTTATGATATGAATATGTTAGCTAGTGACTATTATGGATATCACAGCCTTATTTATTTTTGAGTTGATATGTCATGAAGTTATATTGTGCTAATATATCTTTATTGTCCATACAAGATAGCCCCCCCAAGATAACTTAAGGTGTGAGATTGCTTATGTCATCTACTTTGTGCTTGAATGTTTCATTATGTCATCTAATTGGTGTTTGAGTGTTTGGTTTCTATTATGTCATCTTGTTGATTTATGTAACATGGTATGTTTGCAAGTTGGTTCAATGTTTGATGAATTGCATAATATGAGTATGTGTTCCAATGATCTTTTTTTAAGATGATTGTACTAACACATATGTGTTGAGATAACTAACATGTACTTGAGTGTAAGTAGGTGACAATTTTAGCATTATGTTTAATGACTATGAGTTGACTATGGATTATGACATGATTGCTAGTCTTGGTAAAGGTTGAGTTCAAATTTATAGATATAATTGTCTTGATATTTGGAACATGTGGTTCACATATGTGAATGATTTCAGGATAACATACTTGGTATTAGCATGACAAGGTAACAATTGATGTGTTTAAATAACTAATAGTTGAGTGATCTAATAGTACATAGTAAACCTTGACTACAACAAGGTAAAAATCTAAAAGAAAGGATTTGGACAAGAATTCCTTTGGCTATGTTTGGAAACCCTAATTCCAAAGAAATGAGTGCTTTGCATATATAAAGTCTTATTAACCATAATTTTATATGAAATTATGTCGATATGTTCTAGATTCATGAACATGTATTTTACAGGTATATTAGTTAGTCTCCAGTTACAAGTGGATTTGTCAAGGGAATCAGAGTCCCTTGCGACATGGCATGGATGTGTTCAGTTGCAAGGTAATGTGTTTGGTACAATAAGAGAAGGTAACTGGTGTATTGTTATGTTGATTTAAGCACTGATAATTATGTGTTTATGGATATATGATGCATGGGATTGCCTGGAAGAGAGACTACCATGAAATTCAGATGAAGGCTCAGGTTAAGATTTCCCATGGAAGCACTAGGAACAATGGGGATTGAGTCATGGTGTTTGTTGTGAGTCTGGTGCTTTTGTTATTTTGGTGATTTATTGTTCTTGATTGTGATTTTGTTTGCGTCTTGTGCATGACCTTTCCACTTTGTTTGTGGTGTCACATTGTTATTGGCTTTCATGGTTTTCTTCTTGTTTGCTTCTTGGCCTTTCCTTTTATGTTTTGAGAGTATTGGGAATTGGTTGGGGAAGAACAAAATTAGTGGAGCTGGGGGAGAGATATGTGGTACTTGATAGGTAAGGTAAGACTTGGATGAAGATTGGTACATGATTAAGGAAAGTTGAAGGTAAGAATATGACAATCAGTTGGAGTTGTTCAGTCCATTAGTGTAAATGGATAGTGGCAATATTGTCATGAGAAAGGTAACATGAAAGTTAAAGTGAATGGATATAAGGCATCTAATTCCTTGGCTATGTTGGGAATGCTTGTTCTCAATGTTGTGCATGATGTACATGAACAAAGGGAGTTCTCTTAACCTTGACCTTGTGATATCTGGTAATTACATTATGATCATGATTATATATATGTATGTATGTATGTCATGTTTGACAGGGTCATCATGGATCATGATTGTTTTCTGCTAATGTTTATATGTATATATGTGTATGTATGCATATCATGTCTGGTAGGACCATGGTTTTTTATGATAATGCTTATATATATGTATGTATATATATATATCTATGTCACTGTCTTATAGGGTCACTAGGGATCATTCTTGTGGAATAATGATTGCTTATGCAGTTGAATGGCATGAATAGGTTCCCGGATATGAGGAATCAAATGGAGAGAGTAGTCGTGACAAATATACTTGGTTAGTATCATGTGGATATGAATTGATGTTGTATGCTTGTATTATGAATATGTTTATGTTATGACATGTAATGCTTAAGGATACATCAATGGAATGAAAACAATGTGCTTTATGACATGCTAGGATAATCATGGTTGGTGGATAGACACTAGAATCAAGGTTTTTTGGTAGAGAAAATATGGTTTTGCATGTGTGGTACTACTGTTGTGCATATGTTGTAAATGTTGTACATGTTCCATCTGTGATATTATGGGCATGCAGTGTTGTGTATATATATAGTGTGTACATGTTGTTTATGCAATTTTTGTACATGGTGGTATAGATAGTGTTGTGTGAATATTGCATATGTAGTGTTGGGTATAGATGGTGCTATGTACATGTTGGATATGTGGTGTTGTGTACATATTATACTATGTTCATGATGAATATGCAGTGTTGTGTGCATATAGTATTGTGAACATGTTTGATATGTAGTGTTGTGTACATAGTTTGATATGTACATGTTGTATATGTAGCGCTATGTACATATGGTGTTGTGTGCATGTTGTACATGTGGTGCTATGTACATATGGTGTTGTGTCTGTGATTGTATAAGTGGTTCTGTGACAATGTGGTTCCGTGTACATTTTGTACATATGGTGTTGCATGTAAGTGATGTTGTGTATATTTCGTGCATATGGTGTTGTGTACATGTGGTGTCATGTACATGTCATTCTTGTGGTATTGTGTACATCTGGCATTGTGTACATGTTCTACAATTGCTACGATGTACATGTGGCACTGTGTAAACTTTGTGTAGGTGGTGCCCTGTACATGTGACGTGTGTACACATTATGTAGGTGGTGCTGTGTATAGGTGGTACTGCATACATGTTGTACATGTCATATTGGTGTGCATGTGGTATTATGTGCATATCATACATGCTGTGTTGTGTACATGTGGTACTATGTATGTGGATTGTGTAGTCGTGGTATTGTGACATGTGTATTTGTTGTGTTGTACTTTGTGCACGTATATGTATTATGTTATGGTGTACACCAGATGTAGGAGTATGTATTGTGTTGTGTTGTACACTATGTGTATGTGTGCGTGGTTGAGGAGAAGGCAATGGGTGTTTGTTGGGTGTGGAAACCAATCCGGTGTGCATACAGAATAAGGACAAAAGTAGAAGATAAGGATTGATTAAAGGATAAGGATCAATATTTTATTTCAATTTTATTATACATATGACTTATGATTTTGATTTATAATGGTTAAATGTGATTTATGATTTTGGTTTATGATTATTGCATGTGATCCATGATTTTTATGGTTATGTTTTGAGCTAACTTGATGTGACATGTTTATTCATGATGATTTGATCAAAGATGCTAGTTTGACTTGTTGTGACAGGAAGTGAACATAATTGTAAGTGTACCTTCTTGACGGGACACCAATGAGGTATGATTTGAAGTTATTTTTATTTATTTTAAATCTAATGTAAGTTATGTTCTTCATACAGGAAGCACGAAAATTCCTAGTTGGGTGGTTGAAAGTAATTGCAATAATTAGCAGCAACAACAAAAGGAATTGGAACAGGAAACAATATGTTGGTAAAGCACTTCAGGAGCAGGACCATTGTGGGGCACTAGTACCTAATAGTATCCATTGATTTCCATGAGCATGCTATGACTGGTATGATGGTTTTGAGGCAGGTATATGCCTTGGTTGTTGACCTTTCTATGCGAGCAAGCCTTTTTAAGGGATGGGTCGCTCGGGATAGGGGATGCTAAGGAACTTGAAAGGTAAGTGACTACATGAAAAGGGGTGACTAGATTGCTGAGGGACTATGTAGTAGAGAAGGGAAGGGCAGGGATACATTTGTTTTGGTCATTAGTATTTCTAGATGGAATCAAATTCACATTGGGAATGTGCCTTGGAACAATGAGCCGATGATTATTCGCTGAGAGGAAAAGTGGCGTAGGATTATAGTGCTGGACAATGGAGTCATATTGACCTTCAGTGGAATTATAGACTTCTTGGGAAGGAGGTGAATCCTAGTATTACCTTGAGGGTGGAGATGTGAGCCTCTATATTCCCTTGTTGCATATACATGCATCATATACTTTTATTTGCTAGTTGAGCAAATGTGCATATGTGTATATGTGTGTATTATTGTAAATATTGTATTGAGCTAGATTTATAAGCCTCAATAGGTAGTATGATTATTTGATGGGTGAATAAAATGTGTATGTGTGTATATGTGGTTATTATTGTAAATACCATAATGAGTTGTGCTATAAATCTCTAGTAAATGGTATGATTGTCATGTTTCAGCAGCGGTCATTGTAAATACTACAACGAGTTTTGTTATAAATCTCCATGGACAATATGTTTTGTTTTTAGCAGTCTTGTTGGTTATAGGTTTCATTTAACATTGAGGATGGTGTTCCCCCAAGGCGGAGGGTTCTGTTACAATCTTGGTTAAAACTCCATGTAAAAATATATAAGACCATGGTTGATGGGACATGTATTCCAAGATGAATGGTGGGAAAAGCATACTAGTGGGTGTTCATTGGGTTTATTATGGCTAAGGAAATTGGAAAAGAAATTGGAAAAGGCTTTGGAAAGAAAAAATGGCATTTTTGGCACATTTAGTTATGAAAATAATTGAAATTAGGGGAAAAGGAAGGTGAAAGACCACATGTTGCATGTGAGGAAGAAAATGAAGGAAACTAATGGAAAATGAAGAAAATAGAGGCCTCTTTGATAAAAAGGTTTCTGAGGATTACTTGGCAAGATTTTTCTTAGGTTTTTCACTGGATCAAGAAAGGAAGGAGCAAGCAAGTAGGAGCAAGGTCAAGAAGCTATAACAATAATATTTGTAGCTATCAACTTGCATGTGTGTTTTCCTTGCTAGATTTGGCATGCATGGTATTGAATGTGGATTTTTGTTGTCATGGCATGGGATTTTCTAGGTGTGATAGTGTTTTCAGCCAGCCTTTCCACTTTTGGATAGCCATGGTGTGATGGGGTTCTCATGTTTTGGTTGAGATTGATTGTCAGATGGATTCAAAGTTGAGTGAGGTGGATCTCCAAATGATAGAGTGCATGTCCTAGTGTTCCTTGAACTAGACTATCGATCATGGTAAAACCATTGGCATAGTGACCCTTGAGCAGGACTGTGGGTTGCGGTAAAGTTAGATTATGATTCCTCAGTGGGCATAGGAATCCTTGCTGGTGAATGGAAGAATATATGGTAAATCTAAGAGGTGGTTTTCTCTCTGTTGGGCCTAGTAATACGAGGTTGGGATATGTGGTAAAGCCTGGAGAGTGGGTCTCATTTTAGGGCCTAATGATCTAGGTCTGGATTATGGTAAAGCCTGAGAGACTAGGATACATAAAAATTCCTCATGGTGTAAGTGGAGAAATCTGGTGCCATCCATGCTTGTTTGGCGTAGTGATCAGGTGGAGATCATGGTAAAGCTTGCAATGATAAGTTTATTGTGCTAGCCTAGTGATCCATGATGGCTTGCGATAAAGCCTAGTTTCTATTGATGAGGGTGAGGTGGTCTAGCCTCGGCATGCCCTGGTTGATTATTTGGTTTGAGTCATGTTGATGCCTCAAAAATTGCTGCATCAACATCGGGGAAAACCACCTGGTCTAGACCTTAATGCAACTCCTTTTCCATTTGGGATGGTGGCTTTGTCTGGATATAATGGGACCAATTTCCCAATGATGAATAAAAAGGGGATGAATGAGTGACTGGTTTTCTAATAAGTGATAATGGATGGATGAATTATTCTAAAAAGAGAAAATACAAACAAATATTCTATCCCAGGAAGCTTCTATTCTTAAGTGCAACGTTTGATGATCTCTGTTCATCAATAGGCATATAGATGACTCTATTCAATAAACATAGATATTCATTCATATAATAATTGCTTTGTTCAAATAGTTGAACAAAGTAATTAATAAAACATTGTTACACTTGTCTTTTATATATTACTAATACATGTATGATTAAAAGAAAAGCATCCTGTAAACATCCAATAGTGGAAATTATAAAGAATGTTGTTGAAACACATGCATATATTCAATAACAGCAAGAGTAATCAAATAACAATTCACATAAAAAGAATGAATTCAGACATAGATAGTAGTACCATATGAGCTGCAAATCATTCCCAACATCAATTGCAATTTCAATTCTTTCTTTCGACTCAGAGATACTTTTAAATAAAGGAAGTAGTGCACATCCACATAAAAGCTTTGTTGTGAAAATTGGAATAATTGGCCCAGTCTTTATAAAAAAATATACCTTAAGCACAATAGTGCAACTTCAGTTTTAAGTCATATACAAAAAATCAGGACCCTTTCTAAATACAGGAAAGGGTCTATAAATACTTAATTAAACTAACTAACTACAAAATTAAAATGCTATTAAATTGGTATAAATTGATCTTGAATATCTCCTTCACTGCAATTTGGTAGTCGGCAGCATGATTCATCACTCTGGCTGTTTTCCTTTTGATCTGAGTTGGCATATCACTAGCATCGGTTCCACTTCTTGAGGGCGGCTGAGACGGGAATTGAGCTGAGCCGAATAGGTGGCATCATGTATATCGGGAATCATACACCCGATTGCTTATGTTAGGCACTTGAGAGCGGCTCTCTGGCTGTATGGTTTTACTAGGAACAACCAATAGGTGTCCCAAGTTAAACTTTGAATACCTGTAATCAATCTCCCATTCTTTTCCAGCTCTTGATAACATGATTGCTCCAATGTTTTAGCCGATAGTAATTTACCTGGTGTACATTGGGAGATCATATTAGATAAATAGAGAGTATTGTTAATTAATTCAATCAAATTACTTGTGGATAATTTGCATCTAGAAACTGCTCTCTCTGCTTTCATCAATTGGGACTGCCATTCCATGAATAGAATTTCTTTATGTGATTCTAGGATTTTAGGCAAATTTGCTGCCTCTCCCTCACTAGTGTCCTTCCAAGTAAGAAAATATGTTAAGGTCTCATCGGCCTACTTTAAGTCCTGTCTAGAATCAACTAAGTTATCGATTATTGATGCTGTTATGTCACACAGGGGTTCAACTTGAGCAATTTTATGACATAATAGTCTTATTTGTGTTACCAGTGCCTTATTAATTTGTAGTGCTTCTGCCTTGAAATTGGCAGGCTGTGGAAGACTCTTGAACTTATCTATTTGAAGTGATAATTGAGCAATCTGCTCATCTTTTTTCTTTACCATTAGTTCATTCATTGTCTTCAATTTTTCCAATGCGTCCGATAATTATTTCTGCCTTTGAATCGTGCTCGAATCTACTCTCTGTTTCTCTTCAAGTAGCTACTTGTTTAGTTGATTATTTAGCTGTTGTTGCCTTAAAAATTGTTGTTCTAATTGTTCTACTTTCTGTTGTGCCTCTGATAGCTGTGTCTGTAACAAAGTAATTGCCTGGTCCTTTTCTTTTAGCAAATTACTCACTTTCGATGCCTTGTCCATGGTGGCCGCCGAATAGGCTCCGGCATACTGGGAAAATTTTGTTAGGACATCGGAGGATCAAACTCCTCCTTCCAAACTATGTTGGCTATCACTGTTTGTTCAGGGAACACAGAAGGTTGATCAATCCTTCTACTTTTCCGCTGTTGCATTACTACGACCTGTGTTTTGGGCTGTAAAAGACATCCAATGGAGGTATATCCTCCACTTACAAAATGATTTGATCCGAAGGATCTTTTAGAATTATTTCTAAGTCTGTATTAGGGGGTAGGCCGCTGGTTCCTTCACTTGGAACCCTTTTTGACGCTGTATCCTGTGTATCAGTCACTTTGGATGTATTGGCATATTTTGAGCTTTCTAGATTGCTTATGATTGAATCGAATTGCTGCCATTCTTTGAGCAATCTCGGGTCAATCTAGGTATTAACATTCACATCCTCGCTACTCTTACCCTAGTCCTTTTTCTATTCCTCCTCATGTACTTTCTCTTGCTCTTTCCTTCGCACTTCCTCTTGTTCTTTCCTCTGGACTTCTTCCTACTCTTTCCTCTAGAGTTCCTCCTACTCTTTTCTTTGGAGTTCCTCCTGCTCTTTTCTTTAAACTTCTTAAAAAATTTCTGATATAGCAGGAGGTTCGTTGGTAAGTCGCTGTTCAGGCTCGCTTGATTATGTCATTGGGGCAGTAGCTAGCAAATCTAGAGGCAGAGTTTGCAACCTCTGCTCTCTAAGTTTGTTAAATTCCACTAACCCGCCGTCGTGATATCTCATTTTAGCTAGCGCTTGAACCTGAAATAATGACTCTGCCGAAGAGAATAGGTCAGCAAACTCATCTTATTTATGTTCAAACTTCGTGAGTTTTGTCTGTTCCAGTACATTATAGATGATTTTCTTTGGATCAAATCGTCTATTAGGAAGAGTGGCAAGATTCAATATATTTATCTTTTCTGCTTCTTTCTCTGCATGCTTATAGTCATGCAGAGTGTAAAAACCACACCTTAGAGGAAAAGGAGGCCAAGGTTGCTTCTTTGAATTCCTCAAAGTTTTGGTAGCTCCTGTGGATGTAAGCTGATATGTTATCTCTCTAGCCAATAGTTTGTCAGGTATGTACAAGGGTAGAACATGAGGCCAGGCATGGCTGCTGAAAATTATTATATATGTAAATTTATCTTCTCTGAACTAGATTCCTAAGGCTGTCAAGTCAATCTCTTCTTGTGAGGAAATCTTAGGAGCAGGTTTGTCAAAAATTGCATAGTAAATGGGCAAAATAAATCTATTGCAAACTTGATATAGGTGGTGCTTATAATGGGCTTTCCACAACTTCTGCTGATAAATATGAATCAGCATGGGGTCCTGTGGAGTCCATCTCCACCCCAGCACAGGAAATTTGGAGTTAAAACAAAGAGTATCTAAGATGTAGGCACTAAAATAAAATCGAGGAATAAACCTATCAGTAATGCGGGTTTGTTTCTGAACTCAAGAATAGCAATTCCTAACTTATCAGATAATATATTTCCCCATTCCATTATTTCACTATTGACTGCTGCTTCCATTAAATGTACCATCGCTATTGAGAATTTTGAGGAATCATGCAACCCCCAAATCCTACACATCATCGCTCTAGCATAACAATAAGGAGAACACAAGGAATCGACAAAGTACTTACCTGAGGACTCATGCTTGTGTTTCGCGGGGTTCTGTCTCCATTCCCATATAGGTGCTGATTCAGTGTCATTTTCATCTCTGAACTTCTCTAGAAATGCTTTGTTATACTTCTTCTTTGGTTTGGGCAAATGGTACATTTGTCTCAAATCATTGGGTTGAAATGAACCGAAGACTCTCCTGTCGACTGTACAAAATGTTCTATTTGTAATCGAGATTTCCTCAACTGCCCACCTTACTACATCCGTGTATGGAAGAATTTGCTCTCGAGCCGCTATCCGGTGTAAGTAAGAATTGGCTAAATCCTTTAGGGTAGCCTCGGACTTCCGGTTTGAGCCTGCTGTAGCTTGTACTAATGTTTCTTGAGGCTCTTCGACTTCAACTAGATTATAGATGCTCTGCCAACTAGTATTACTGAGACCAAGACATGTAGTGTCTGAAATAAATCCTTTTTCACTTGGTCCTGGATCTGCGGTATGTTGTCCTGTTACTGCGGAAGCTGAAGCTGTTCCAAATTTCTTAGACTTCTTCCCCATTTGGCCTAAATTCGCTGCTTTAGAGGAGCTCTACGCAGGAGATAAAATGAACGTAATGCAGACAATAGGTGATGCAAACCAAGTATGAAAGAGTTATATGAATCAATGAATAATGGAGGATTAAAATAATATTGCCGTGAATACAATCTCTGAAGGGATAATGGCATAACTGCTCCATTAATTGGCCATTTAAACCTGTCAATCATTTAAGTGCTCATCATATCGTTTATTCGCCGAATAATTCATTGAAGCGTGGCTTTTATTTTTTGGCGGTTGATCGCAAGTAAATCACTATTGGGAATAGAAAGGCTTTTAATAATAATTTAACATAATATACCCGAGCCTTATCAATCCTTTTTTAAATTCGCACTTAGCTTTATCAAAATCGGAGGTCAGAGGAATGCTTGAGTAGTTTCATTTGTGTCGTTACGAAATCCCCGATCGGCGATAGCGATAAAGCCAATTTGCATCAAGAGTTAAGAAGGGTAACTTTTGTTGCATGCATGTTATATTCCCCGATCACCGATAGTGATATTGTATCGGAGCAAAGAGAGGGGGCCTTTTATCACAATCTCTTACCTTCCCGATATCCAATAGTTATCCGCGCTTGTCACATCGGGGCAAGCCAATGGGTCGTTTGTTATGCCTCCTTTGTTATTGTGATATGCGATCTTGCGATCGCTTTATCGCAATAATAAAGAATTTTTCAATTATTATTATAAGACTGATTTGTGTTTATTCAAAAGGTTTATAATGTTTGGTTTCTTTTCGGACCTTTTTGAGGGATGATAAGTTGAAACCAATTTTATCTAAAAGGGACCCATTTCATATTATAGTTTGAAGCTAAAATTTTATGATGAGGGATTGTTGTATAGCACAACAATTGGCGATTTGCTGGGAGAAACAATTATGTCTGAGAAATATTGAAATACTTAGACTTTCTTTATATTGAAATCTTGTCAAAAAGGAAAATTCTAATATAACTAAGTATACACACATTCTGAATATAATAAAAGCTATTTTGCTAATTTCTTCTGTTGTTAAAATTAAATACATTCTAAGTTTTAAATTGGCCTCTATTGGTTGATAATGATAAAACAAAGAACCTTTCCAACTTAGCCTTTTTAATGACTCCTTTGTCATAGGTAGAGCCTCTGCTACCAGCAAACGTTCATAGTTTCGACATGGATACCTTTTAACCATTTGACTGTCCATTTTCCCATCCATTTCAGAGTATAATTAAAATAATGAATCCAAAAGTATGTTTTCATATTTTGTATTTCCTTTTATTTTATATTATTTTTTAAGATAAAAAGCCATTGTCTTGGTTTGGTGGCCAGTTGTTTGACAATGCCATTCACTGGTTGTAATCTAACCGAACAAGCTGGCTCATGATGAGACCCCTTGTCTTATGATTATAAGCCATTACCCTATTTTGGTATGCAATGTTGGTAATGTTGGTTAAACTATTTCCCAATGATCATGGTAAGTAGGCTTGTAATAAGACCCCTTATCTTTTATATCAAATATTTTAGAATTACACTCTGAGTAATCATAAACTTTGATGATGTTGAGATTGCAACAAGATGATGGAGCTTAGTGAAAAGAGTTGCCTTCACTAAGTGGGCCCGCAGGCTATTTTTGGCGCAAGTCTATTTTTA
>APFE030641348.1:137631-184530 GCA_000404065.3 Pinus taeda | reverse complement strand
TAAATGTCCAGCTTCTCCACCCAAGACTTTGCCGAACTATTTGATGAGCCATCAAACGTAGGCAAGTGGAATCTACTCGCTGCACGGTGGGTGTCGCCATCATGGTAATGCCGGTACCCTCTGTGATGGTCGCAGGGTCTGATATCCCACTAGAGTTGAACAAAATCTCTGAATGAGAGGGCTTCCCTGAACTCCTGCCCATAGGCCTAGTACTCTGCAAAGTAATCGCCCATATGTCCATGCTCTGCCTCCTGCTGGGCTACGGCCCTCATGTCTACTCCTAAGAAAGTGGGCATGGTAGAGCGTGTAGGGGCATGTGAAGCCACTTGTTGCGCAGTATCACGCTGCTCTGGCAAGTGATGGGATGCACCTGATCCCTCACCAATCTAAAAAACTCGTGGGCTCTCACACTGTCTGGCCTCTACTGCCATGAATCTCTGCCCCATCACCGCAATCTGTCTCAACAAATCCTGCACTGATTTGAGGAGCATATCCACAAATCTCTTCCCATCCCCATCGGCCATCTGTTCTACGTCCACTACTGGCTCTTCCTCTTCTGCGTCCACCACGGGAACACAGTCTCCCTCCCCGTAGGTATTCTCCAACCTACGTCCAGTGTCTCTGTACCTCCTACCTCTGTAACAAATGTAGGGTTTTTCCCCTGGTGTCTTAGATTGCTAACTCCACAGGCTGAGCCAGATCTATGCTCTGATACCACTGTAATATTCCTAACGCAAAATATTCCTTAAACCCCAGTAAAAACTCCAACCAAATATGTGCAAATGATATAATAACCCAGAAGTGATAAATTAACAGTGGAACAACATATAATAATGTAAATCGGAAACATAAGCAGATACACAAGAAATGCAGCGAGAAATGCTAAGCCATTTTATTATACTGAGCAATAAAATGAGTACAAGAGGTGATTAGACAGATGGCACCTCGACTTGCACAAGGCAAGTGAAGAAATACTCTCAGAATGACAAGAATGGCCTCTCTGCGTGGATGCTACTGCTGTTGCTAGGAAACAAATGATGATTTGGGGCTACTCCCCTCAGAAAAAGTTGAAACTCTAGATTCGGGCTCTACTTGAGAAACCCAGAGAAACCCAGAAAGCTTTCCTGGAATGGCCGACCCCCGAAAAACACCCTCTTGGGGTTCTGCGCAGTTCCTCAATGCCCTGCGCTGCCACTGAAGGAAAACCCCTCTAAACTCTGCTTGAAACACTGTCTGAAACCCTGCCAAAATCCTCCATTGAGACAAGAGTTGGACCCCTACTCAATCTCCCAGCATAAATCCACCTACAAAACCCCAATCCTTCACTGCGACCAGAAAGAACTGCGTCCCTCTCCCAGTGCTGCGCGGTCCTCCAAAACGCTGCTAAAACTGCTGCTGGAATGTTGATGAAACTGCTGCTGAAACACCAAGAAAATACCTTGCCCGAGCAGGCACTCGAAGTCCCCCGGGGCTAAGGGTGAGATCTCTGAACAAAGACACTCAATGCACTAAACAGTGCTGCAGACTAGCTAAAAAGCCAGCGTGCTCAAAAGTCGAAACGACTAGCTCAAAATGCACATAACTGAATGATCCAAAACAAGGGGGTTCCTCTCTATCTTATAGCCTCTACCTCTCACAATCCCTAAGCTCACCTTCTCCTGCGTGATCCCTTTCTTGCCATGTGTTCCTTCCCTCCTGCGCAGTCCCTCCATGTGTCCGTGTGGGCCCCATTTCTGCGTCCCCCTTTGGCCCCCTTGGTTCCCCTTTAAATCACAACGTTGTGCTACTAGGAAGGGACTTTTTATTCTAAAAGTGCGTTATGTCCCCCGTCCTCACTTTTTTATTTACAAGTGACTATAGAAAGCAAAAATCGGACAAAATCGAATATTCCAGTTAGCCATGGCTAGTTAAGAATATTACACATGTGCTTTCATTTAATGTTAAGGCCATATTTATGTGAATCACAAGGCAAACTGAATGATTGACTGCTCTCAATTGTATCCTTATTCCCACACTTCACCTAGGAAGTTAGTCTTTGAGTCTAGTCAAGTGGGACCTCTTCTAAGGCCTTATGGTTTGGGAGGGGCTCTAATGGTTGCGCACTAATCGATAAAGTGTGTCCATTCCTCTGGTAGATTTCCATTGGTCATTGGGATTGGCACCCTATATCCTCATCCTTCAATCAGGGCCTGGAAACTTTGCCCTGGAGATTGATGCAGCTGAAAGAATAAAAAAAGAAAATGAAATTCACAATGGAAAGAAAATGTAAAATGCAAAAGATGGATGGGACTTATTAAGCGTGTGGGCAAAAGCCTCGCATGAGCTCTACCCCCCTCACTAGCCATCACCCAATTCCTCAAGCATTTAATGCTTCATCATCAAATAATGGAACTTATAAATGTCCCAACCTTGATGAGCGATAAACTGCTACATCTTTAAGGGGTAATGGAAAATTAAAATGACAAATTGGTCACCCAGACTTTGCAAGAAAGAAAAGATAAATTATTAAAGCAAAAGGTGCACCCTAGTGGTGTAAACAATAGGCCAAGGAAAGGGTTAACTCGTGACTCCACAACTGCTTCCTCCTTACATCGTTGCACTCAAGATATTGGACTTCCATCAGTTGGTTCCATAGTTGTGGCCATCTTCTTTGAAGTCTTTCCCACTCCATATCCACCATATCATATGCACCTATGGATTGATGGGTCTCCATGTGACATGTCACTCCCCTTGGGGGCTGGAAACACTTACTAGAGTTATTGACCTAATCATCCCTAAAATAAGTGAGGTAACTTGATTACAAATCCTGAGCTAAAAAGACATTTGAAGGTAAGTCTTGTGTGAAGTATTCCTGTGCCCCTAACATTTGTTGAAATATGTAACTAGGTTTGGTCTTCATAATGACGTGTAATCATGAGTTTATGTAATTGATATAAAGAAAAATAAAATTATTTATGTTATGCTTGAGTTGTGGATTTCATGCTCAAGGAATTTTATTTTTATATACATCAAGCTCCCATTGTGAGCTATTAGGATTGGTCATTAAGTCATAAAGTCAATTGAGTCTTTGTCATGTATGAGAGACCCTTCTTGGGCATGTTACATATTTATTTGAGTCATTATAAGAGTCAAAAGACCCTCCAAAGCCTTCTCACAAGTACTCAATCAAGTCGGCCTTCCAAGGAAGATAAAGATCGTTCTAGAAGGAGATGTCGGCCTAGGCATGAGGACAAGTCGGCGTATTTACATGGGCAAATCACTATATAAAGGAGGACTCAGCCTCACTTGGGAGATCATCAATTAAGAATCCATGGCAAGAATAGAAGTGTGAATAGTAAGGGAAGACTCTTGAGCAGCAAAGAGAAGGAGAAGAAGATCGAAGTCTTCTTGTGTTGTTTTTGGGTCAATAAATCTCGCACGTGTGACTACAGCTAGGGTTTCTGCAGTAAGAAATTGTAGACGTTTGGAAAAGTTGTGATATAGCCCAACGAAGAAGTATTCTTACAAGCTGAGTTCTCAAAAGGAAGTGTCCAAGCCAAGCAAAGAATAGGAGCCTAACAAATCAACCCCAATCAGTCCACACGTGAATATTCTGTGATTACAGGTAGGCCGAAAATTGCAAGCTTGTAGCAATAGGCTGAAATCTGAAGAGAAGTTGAAATCTGTGGTGAAACAACAAATTTGACTAGCATTGACTTGAAGAGGAAGAAAAATTGTTTCAAAGCCTTGTGACTTGGTCTTGGAGAGGTTCTTAGGTCAAAGGTTTTGGTCTTGGAATTCATCAATTGAAGATTCTATAAGAAGAAAAATTTGGTGGGTTTTCCTCTCAAGCTTGGAGAGGTTTTGGCCCTGGCTGATAGTCTATATCTCGTGTCCTTTGTCTCATTGTTCTTTATGATTTGGTAGTTGTTTAATGAAGAAGAACACATAATAATAATCAAGTCAAAGAAGAACTTAATTAAGAAAAGTAAAAAGTCTTCACTAGCAATTATCATTGCTAGAGAAATCATCTCATCTCTCTGCCCTAGATTTCTCAACAACATTAAATATGATTCACTATGCTTTAATGGTTTTTGTTCTGAATGATGTTAATCTCACTTGATCTTGAGAGGTTTGTTTTAGGTGATATTCACATTGCAGCAAAGATCCCTTGAGGGATGAGCTTGGCCCTCTTCAATACCACTCCATGGGACGTTTTGCCCCCATTTTGAAAGCAAATATGACCTTAATGCCCCATTGTTTCCCCTCCAGAGATGAATGTTGAGCCTTGAGAAGATTAAACATGGTTCTACACCCTTTCATGTAAATCTGAATGTTGAAACATTGAACCATAGATCATGGTCATTGGCTTGCTTGATGATGTGCACAAATGGACCTAGGACAGCCCCATGCTGGCCTTGACCCTATTTGAGGGGCATTGCTTGTTCCAAAACCTATATGAGGATGGTTGTCACTACAATGACTTGGGAAGGCTAGCACATCTTTCTTTGATGCCAACACTTGCCTTGCATGCTAGCACGCCACCCCCACAAACCCTACAAGGTTGGTGTAGGCTTCTATATGGATGACATCATGGTGGAGGAGGCACCTTTTGGAGATGTACCCATGCATTTTGAGGATTTCTTGGAGTGCAGAGCACTCATGGACTATGTCATCACTTGCTTGATGGATATTGATCATTTCTAGAGCATAACATAATGGCAGGGAGTCTTTATTCCCAGACATGTGGGTTATTTTTACCATTTTATTATGTTTTAGAGCTATATCAAGGTCGTCTTGTGACCTTTGACCTAGTTGAATGCTCAAGTAAACTCCTTTTAGGGAATTTACTTGTAAAATTAGTGAAATGAGACTCGGTTGCTCTCATATAAATAGAGGGGGGTCACATTGACTTATTCATCACCATCATTCATCACACTTCTCTTCATCTAAGTGTGCACTAGCTCTCTTGTCTTATTTACTTGGTTGTTATGCCATTCATGTGGACTGAATTGTCTTGGGAGAGAGATTGTTGCATGAGGAGACTGTCGAGAAATCGGGAGGCTTACGATTTAGATTAGATTTCTCTTTACATGATCATTACTTGGGTTTTCGTTGGCAGCATATTTATTATTATGTCTTTCCTTCTTTCATCAAGCAATTACCATAATAAAAAACATGAAGGTCACAAAAGACAAAACAACACAAGATATAGGCTCCAAGCCAAGGCAAAACCCCCTCCAAGGGGAAAACCTAGAAAAATTCTCTTCTTATAGAATCAGATCGAAGTGAGATATCCAAGACCCATTACCCTTCTATATGTTAAGTCAAACCTTCCTTCTACATAGCATATTCATCAACAGCAAGATACCAGCAACATATTCATCACCAAAATAGATCTTCAACAAGAGATACATCAAGGCAAAACTTCCACAAACTCAAACTCATGAAGAAACCCTTCTTTCAGATTTCAGCCCTCCTTCCTTCTACAAAATTTCAGATCAGATCATGTGAATTGTGTGTATCCAAATGAGCTCAACTCTCCTTCTATTTATATTTTCCAGAGGGGTTTGAATAAACATGTCCATTAGGGCAAGGCCGACTTGACAAGTAGGCCGACTTGACATCTAAGGGGTTTTTGACCCAAATTACATACTTAAAAATTATTTTTCCATTTTATTTACAATAGGTCCAAATAGGACTTTGACTCTTTGACTCAAAAAATCCTAGAAGCATGACGAACATGCTTATCTAATAAAACAATAATGATGAAATATATATTTTTCTTCTTTTTTTTATAAAATATACAATGATATTAGTAAAAAGATCATTATGAAGATTGAAACTAGTTACATTTTCTAACACTCCCTCTTAACTAGGGAGGTATTCATAATTCCATAACCAGTAGAAGGATACTTCTCGAATTGAAATATTCTCATAAGAAGAGTCGGGTTGGTAAGCCATCTTTAAGTATCTACATCAGAACCCACATTGTCAAATAGCAACACAGCAGGGCCTTGACTAACAAGATCTAACTCTCCACAAGATTAGAGCACAATGTTGGGAGGCATACACATGGACACCACCATATCCTCTCAAGGCACATACCCCATCTGGATGTTCAAAAGGTATGTCCTTCTAGGACTATTCTTATCTTGGATACATAATCCTCAAAGAATGTCAATCCTCTTTGACCACTCTTATCTTGGATACCTTGTCAGATCCTCAAAGAGTGTCAGTCCACGAGACTACTTCCTATCTTGGATTTTCAATCATCAAGGAGTATCAGTCCCAGATGCTTATCCAATCCTCCATTCTCCCTCCTAATGTGATACACTAGACGTATGATGGTTAGTCTTGACCCAGTGCATGACACATATGGAGAATATGGTGTCCACCATCACTACTTCTCATCCAAGGAGGAGGTTCTTAATCCTCAAACATGGAGGAGATTCTTACTCCTTAATCAAGGAGATATCATCACAACCCTTAGTCAGTCTCATACTTCATCAATGCATCAACTACTTGTTCTTTCATGGAGATCTTCAGCTACTTGTTCTTTCGTGGAGATCTTTCTAGTAGCTGCAAAGACTCCTATCTGCAACACATCTTATTTGAGCTTCGACCTTCTGTCACATTTCATCTTCATGACAGACTTTCTCGGCTCTTAGTAGCATCATGTCATATCAAACTTAGAGCTTCCTGGATCTTGTCTATCATCAAACAACATTGTTATTGTTGATTTGGGGTAGCAATGGATGTGCTCTAGCCACGAAATTTGGTGGAGAGGTTAGGGCACATGAGATCTCCAATACCCAGAAAGGGTTTGGGCAGATTCTAAACAATTTAGGAGATATTAAAATAATTAATATTTTTAATGGAGTCCCTAAGTCTAAACTTAGGGAAATTAAATATTAATGTGAATTAATATAAAATTGTGTTAGAATGGTCCAAAAGACATGGATCAAGCCACATCTAATCTTAGTCGTCGATTAGGGACTTAATCTCGGTCGTTGATTTGTCAACGAGAAAAGTATAAGAGGAGGCTTGAGAGTCACTTGGAGAACACACCAAGAGATCAAGATTTCGACTTTCTAGGGCTAGGTTTGCTGAGAAAGTTGAGAGAGTGATCAAGAGTTGCAGCTGAGGGGCAGTGAATACAGAAGCAGAGAGGCAGAGATAGTGTTGAGAGGATCAGCGCAACAGCCGAGAAAGCTAACGCAAAGGGCAGAAGCCGGAACTGCCGGGAACAACCGGAACTACCGGAACAACCGAGGAAGCTGACGCAGAGGACAGAAGTCAGAACTGCCAGGAACACTTCCGAGAACTGTCAAAAATTCTGGGAACGCTGACGCAGAGGGCAGAAGTCGAAACTGCTGAGAACAACCGGAACTGTCGAGAACTGTTGGAACAGTCGGGAAAGCTAACACAAAGGGCAGAAGCCGGAACTGTCGAGAACAGCCAGCACTGCCAAGCACTGTCGGAACAGCCTGGAAAGCTGACGCAAAGGGCATAAGCTGGAACTGCCAAGATTTTTCTCTGTTGGGTGAGCCGGATTTGGCAACCAGATTGTATTCTGAAACTGCTTAATAAATCAAACCCTCAGATAGCTGCACCAGCTTTGCCGCATTAGGTTTTTCCGGGGGCATTGGGTATTGGAACGTTCAATTTTCAGCGGGAGCTCCAATGGGAGCTTGGGAAAGTTCCAGGAGCTTTGAAGACTATTTTTTTTGGAGTTTCGGCATTCCCTGGGGTTGGGGAATACAAAGCCTATAGAGAAATATGTTGAACTACCCACAAAACATGAGCCTAAGTTGAAGCCTTCGCGGGAAGAAAGGCCAAAGACATCCTTTACACCGATATCCTTAATTGAGAAACTGGAGCAATCTCTTGATGGGTTAAGGAAGTGTGTGGCACCTCGATGTAAGGGCGATATCTGGGATGTCATGCTGATGAGTTTTTCTTTTGTTGTTTATGTATATATATCGCAAAAGATTGTGTGTGCATATTGAATGTGGCAGTGAATGCTTAAACATTAGAGTTGCTTTACTTTTTCTCTTAAGAATAAATAGAGAAACATATGTACAACTGTTCCTTTGTATTTTTAAGCTAGAATGTTTAAAAGACTCGTCATGTGTCGTAATGAAATTGACATTTTAATATTTTATATCTATAAAAGGGAGAGACTCCGGGAGAAAAACACCCAAAGAATATATTTATATATAAGAGAGATTATATATTTATTATTTATATATTTAAATTGATTTTAGTATTTGGAATATTTTGATTCAATATTAATTTTGATTATTATATAAATTATATGATTAAATATATTTTTTTAATTTTTTTTATTATATAATATTACTGCTCCGATTAGCCGTTTCCTGTAAATTTTGGGGAAACCTCTAACCGTTCCCGACACCCGTACTCAAGTTCCCAACATTCCCACGTTCCAGAAACTCATGCGACATAGCATTATATGCATTTAAGAAGCCTACACTTTGAAGACAGGAATGCATCTAGTGTAGATACAGTGCAATATGGATGGTTGCCCAAATAGTTTGGGAATTTGTGGATCTTGGGAATTATGCCTCATTAGGTTTTGAGTCATGCATGTAAATTGTTGTCCAATAATGAGGCTATGAGACATGCACATGGATTGTTGGCAAGTAATTTAATTTGAGAGATTCACAATTCGTGTTTTTAAGGAGATGGAAACTAGGAACTTGAAAATTCAACTTGGGAGCTACATCTTTACGAAAATTACGAGGTAACTTGATGAAGCTCTCCCCCGTCCCAGAATTGTTCTCAAAGAATAATCTTCTGAAGAATGTTTGGTTTTGATGTTTTGTTGTTTTCAGTCAGTATGTGTTTGCCTTTATTTAGTAAGTTTTGCTGTCAATATTGTTGGCCTTAAGAGGGTGAGTTACAATATAAGGTTCACTATGTAATAAAGTCACTTTATGACTTTAGTACATGTTAAAGTTTACTTTTCATATAAAGCCGTCTATCCCACAACTATAAGGGAAAAATATTTTTCCAGTAAACAATGATATTGAAAAAGGTAAAGTTCATTATAGTTAATGCAACAATTATTGATCAATAATATCATTGTGTTATTGTGAGCATCTTCTTTAAGATTTAATTATATGGTTCAGCCCTATCTAGGCTCTCCTCATTTAGTGATCTAGCTTATTTTGTAATAATTTAGTGATCTAGCCTCATTTAGTGATCTAGCTTATTTTGTAATAATACATACACAAACTGTAACTTGATCAAACTATGAAAACAGGCCATTAGGCATAAAGTGACATTGACTAGACCTATGCATAAAGCAAATATGACCTTACGTCTATGAAAATTGGCCCTTAGATATAAGTGTCAACGACTAAACTTGTACATAAAGCAAATATAACCTTTAAGATTAGTTATATGGTTCAACCCTATATAGGCTATGGTTCAACCCTATCTAGGCTCTCCTCATTTAGTGATTTAGCTTATTTTGTAATAGTCTACGCACAAACTGTAACTTGATCTAACTATGAAAATTGGCCCTTAGACATAAGTGTCATTGACTAAACCTGCACATAAAGCAAATATGACCTTACGTCTATTAAAATTGACCCTTAGATACAAGTGTCAATGACTAAACTCGTACATAAAGCAAATATGAACTTATGTTTAGCATCAGTTGAATCCTACCAACGGGTTGAGTATCTGGTATTAGTGTCCTTTGAAGGGTTTTGTTAGTATCAAACAAAATTGGCACCGCAGTCCTAATTCAAGGATCAAGCTTGTACGATTTGACGGTGAATCTGGATTGTATTTTAAGAATTTTCCTTGACAGGTGAACTTTATGCATCTCGCCATTTCAATTCACACGAGCATTGACCTTACTGTGCACATGTCATTAATAATAATGTTTGTCAAACACAGATGTGAGAAAATATCACAAAATAAAACGCCATAGTCTAACATAATGTGTTTTTGCCTTGAAAGTTATGGGAATTCTAGTTATATTTTAAAAAATTACGGCAAGGATTTTTGTAAATTCAGATAAAGGTTGTCAAACTTCATAATTTTAGGTGCCTTAGAAGTTTTCGATAATGCTAAATCTATTTCCAAAGTCAAAAACATGATTCAAACACTATCTCTAAAAAAATTGAAACCACTTTGACCAGATTCCAATCACTTTTGACAATCCAGACAAGTCCTCGATGCATAAACGAATCCCCAAGCATAAACGAATCCCAAAATAAAAAGATGACACTGTTAAAGATCCCGATTCCCTCCTCAGCATTATAGTGGAGATGGTATATATCATGACCGATACATGGATGTTGCAATTGATAGATGACCGAGACTGTGACCCATATCTACCATGACAATACATGGCTGTTGCAATTGATGGATGACCGAGACTGTGACCAACGTAACAATATACATGAAATCTTTCACCATAACTGAGTAGAAACCAAAAAGATAACCATGTAATCTTACGGTGGCCGCTGTAACATCGCCAGATAGAGGAGCAATTTGAAACTTCGCGATTGGGCAAAACTTCTTTGCACTAGCAATCAATTTTATGCACATAAATGCAGGCACTCACGCACGCTAACCATAACTAGACCATGATGACCAAATACTTCTAAGATGATTAATCCAGCCAGTAAGGGGAGGGCAAACAATCCGAATCCCGACCTCCAATATTACAACAGAATGAGAACCATCAGAACATGGTCCCATCCTGCACTTGATTCATTTCACAAGCTAGAATGAGGCAGGCTACCCATAGTGGCAAGCCGCAAAACCCAAGAGCCTTTGTCAAGTGAAAGTTGATCAGTACTTTACCAGGATGGCCAGGACATTGTGAGGGACTTTCCAAGCCATAGTGAGACGTGAGATGTGAGTGGTTAGTAAGCATGGACAGCAATTGACCCCAAGCTTCACTAACCCAAAATCATAGTGATGAAGGAATCGAACAACAAACATGGTGGTTCAGGAATAATATAGTGCCGAACAAGACAATTACCTCGGGCTCCGTGAGATCATCAAAATCTGGGGGGACACGCAAAGAGAATCCCTCTCCTCGGAACTGGTACCATGATTGTGTGTTTAAAAGGCCAGCAAAAATGCTTTTATTGGGCACAGATTGCTTTGGGGTATCAGAAACAACGCCAGAATTAGCGGGCTGCTTTGTTGAATCCCCGTCGTTGTCTTCTGCTGCTTCAGCAGTATATGAGGGCTTGTTTGCTGAACATAATGCAAAAATCAGGGCTGCCATTATCACCTGTCTCTTTGAACAGTGTAAAGCATCATCCATGGAACCCGCGTCCTCAAATTCTGAGGAAATGGCTTGTAATGAGTGTTTTGCTACCATTTTATCCCATTCATCTCCCCAGCTGTTGTCTTTCGTGGCGCTCTCTGTGGCTAAATTATCTACGATTCTCAGTCTTTCTGATCCAATCTTGCTTATGATGGCGAATTGGGAGATGCTGTAAACAGAAAACCCATTTGTATACTTACCACTGAGCTTGTTGCTTTTACCACTCGGACTATTTCTGATAAAGGCCAATGTGGGCTGACCTGAAATCAAGGTACCCACCATTATTAATCCTCCTACAATGGATATATTACAGTTTTGCTCAGTTACTCAAAACCATAATTATCTTTATGCCTAATCCTCAGCTGTCCGAGGGAAGTATTATAATGTTTGGGCCCGTGTTTGAATCTGAAAGATTGGAGGTTGGAGCTGTATCGCAATTTATTTGGCTTCAATTGGAAGGGTGAGGAGCTTCAGTTTTATCTTTAGGAGATGGAGTTGAGGTTGGGAACGGTTTGTCTTTCTGAATGGGATGGAGGATGTTGTTTCTCTTTCTAAATGATGAGATGGTTTAGGTATTACTGTTCTGATTAATAGTGATGAGAAAGAATAGGGGAGATTTCTGGTGGTAAAAAGTAGGAGATAAAATGACCAAGCGTGACGCCTTTACAAATTTGAATCGGGTGGAATGTGACGGAGCGGATTGGCAAATTAATTAAATTCATTATTATAAAAAAATTAGTGAAAAACGCGCATACCTTCGACGTAGAACGAAGTAAAATTGGCATATTTCAAAATTAAATTTTGATTGGTACGAGAGGTTTTCTTCCATCTAGTGCAGTAAAGATGTTGTATTATAAGGTAATGTTATGTTTTAATTTGATTTAAAAAGGAAAAAAATATTCGTGGTTTTTGAGTTTTAAATTTACTAAAATTTATGGTATTGAGCTATTATATTTATGTGGAATATAGTTTATTTAAAGGGGAAATTAAAGAATTCATGGTATCGATTTATTGTATTCATGTAGAATATAGTTTATTTAAAGGAGAAATTAAACCAGTTTAGATTTATCTTAACTTTGAATCTACAAGTGAACTCTTAATCTAAAAAGTGTAGAGAAAGATTAAATCTCATGAGAATGAGAAAGAATAGGAGAGATTTCTAATGATAAAAAATAAAAGATAAAATGACCAAGCTTGATGGCTTTACAAATTTGAATCAAGTGGAATGTGACGCAAGGGATTGGTAAATTAATTAAATTCATTATTATAAAAAAAAATTAGTAAAACAGGCATACCCTCGAAGTAATTAAATTCATTATTATAAAAAAAAATAAGAGGTTAAATTTTGATTATTAAGAAAGGTTCTCTCCAACTCAGTTTAGTAAAGATGTTGTAATATAATGTAATGTTATGTTTTAATTTGGTTAAAATAAAAAGAAATTTTACTAGTGGTTTTTGAGCTCCAAGTTTAGGAGAACCCATGGTATTGACCTATGGTATTCATGTGGTAAGAGACGCTCTCCAACCAAGTATGGAAGAAATATTATAGGTTATGTTATATTATGTTATGTAGAGATTTTCACTCACTCAAAAAAAACTTAAAATTAATAACTATAATTATTAATTAAAACATTTTGACTCGGTCAAATTACATAAAATTAATAATTATAATTATCCATTATTAATAATTAAACTGGCTTGGATCCATCTTAACTTCGTATCTACTAAGCGTTTAGAGGGATCAAATCTTTTGAGGTGCAAACCTCTTTTAGAGTGAAAAGGGATTTAATAATTATAATTACCCATTATTAATAATTAAACGGACTTAGATCCATCTTAACTTCGGATCTACTAAGCGCCCAGAGGGATCAAATCTTTTGAGGTGCAAACCTCTTTTAAAGTGAACAGGGATTTAACCCCTCTCAGTGCTTGGTAGCTCCAGAGTTAACATTGATAATAGTTGAAAATGTAATTATGGTCGGTCTTCATAAATTGCGATTGTACTTTATCATTATCTATTTATTGTAAACGAAAAAAAAAATATATATATATTATATATATATATATATATATATATAATATATATATATAAGATATAGATATAGATATAGATATATATATATAATAATTGAAGCATGTGTTTCATGCTCTTTTCACTTGTTCATTAGATCAAAGCCTCCATTGAAGTCTTCTATATTTTTCTTGAGTAAGAAGAGTCATTATTATATATATTAGACCCTTCTTGGGCTTTTGTATCATGAGAAGAAAAAATATTTTGATTCAAAACAGTCATAAAACCTCCTCACCAAGTCGACCCTAACTTGATGAAGTCTGCACTATTTGGGGCAATTCGACTTTATGGAAATAATATAAATAGAAGGAGAATTTGAACTATTTGGCATCCATCTATCCACAATTTCAATCTACAGTGAAGTAAGAAGAAAAAGTAGTGTGAATTCAAGGACAAGAAGGACAAATCAAAGGAATAACAAAAATTGAGGTTCTCGGCATCTCTCTCTCACATGTGTGATTTTTTCTAGGGTTTTGGGCAAGTTGCAAGGCTAAAAATTCTACAGTGATTACAGGTCTGAAATTCTGAGTTGTAGGAGGTCAAAATTCCAATTGGAGAAAATCTTAAGGGTGTTGACTCTTGTTGACTTTGGCAGAGTTTGCCTAATTTAAAGGAGGTTGACTTGGTGATTGGAGGAGATCATTGTCTTGATCTAAAGGTCTTAGATTGTATCACTTTCACTTCATTCTATTAGAGAATAAGAATTTCACTGCGTTTTCCCTTAAAAAGGGGTTTTTCCCTTAGGCATAATTCTCTTTGTGCCTAATTCTCAACTGCCCATTAGAACTATTATAATGTTTGGGCCCATGTTTGAATCTGAAAGATTGAAGGCTAGAGTTGTATCGTAATTTATTTAGCTTCAATTGTAAAGGTGAGGAGCTTCAGTTTTATCTTTAGGGAGATGGAGTTGAGGTTGGGAGCAGTTTATCTTTCTGAATGGGATGGAGGATGTTGTTTCTCTTTCTAAATGAGATGGTTTAGATATTAATGTTCTAATTAAGACTGATGAGAAAGAATAAGGGAGGAGATTTATGGTGGTAAAAAGTAAGAGATAAAATGACCAAGTGTGACATCTTTACAAATTTAAATCGGGTGGAATGTGACGGAGCAGTGGTCAAAGATAAAGAGATAAAATCACCGAGCATATAGATTTTATAAATTTGAATCGGGTGTAATATGATGGAATGGATTGGTAAATTAATTAAATTCATTATTATAAATAATTAGTGAAATGGGCACACCCTTAAGGTAGGAAGGGAACAAAATTGGCATATCTCAAGGGGTTAAAAAAAAAGTAAGAGGTTAAATTTTGATTGTTATGAGATGTTCTCTCCAACTCAATGTAGTAAAGATGTTGTAATATAATATAATGTTATGCTTTAATTTGGTCAAAATAAAATAAAAAATAAAAAGATTTTTACTTGTGGTTTTTGAGCTTCAAGTTTACCAAAACTCATGGTATTGACCTATGGTATTAATGTGGAATATAGCCTATTTAAAGGGGAAATTAAACCAACTTAGATTCATCTTAACTATGAATCTACCAAGTGTAGAGAGGGATTAAATATCTTGATATGCAAATCTCTTTTAGAGTGAAAAGAGATTTGATCCCTCTCTGCCCTTGGTAAACTTGGAGTTAAGATGGATCTAGGTTGCCTATGGTTAAATTTTAATTGTCTATTGAATGTAAAATTAACAATTCATTACGTTGAGAGATGCTCTACAACCCAATATGGGATAAATGTGTAGGTGTTATTAGATGTGTAGAAATTAAATATGTGAATATTTTTTAAATGTCGGGCTCATAAGTATACCTTTGTTATGTTACGTAAACATTTTTACCTAGTCAAAAAAATAAAATAAATAATAATAATAATAATAATTAAATAAAATTGAGATAAAATAGTAAATTTACCAGATTTTTTTGGGCTTCAGATTTTCGCAACCCATGGTTTTTCCCATGGTGTTCTTTTAAAAATATATAATAAAATTAATCATTAATCATTTTAATGAATTTGAGATAAAATAGTAAATTTATGGATGTAGGTTTTAATAATTAATAATTTTAATGAAATTGAGATAAAATTTAGGCTCCAGGTTTGGTTTTCGCAACCCATGGTTTTGCCCGTAGTGTTCTTTAAAAAATAAAAATAAACTAATAGTTAATAATTTTAATGAAATTGAGATAAAATAATAAATTTATGGACGTAGGTTTTAATGATTAATAATTTTAATGAAATTGAGATAAAATAGTAAATTTATGAATCTAGGATTTGATGGTTAATAATTTTAATGAAATTGAGATAAAATAGTAAATTTATGGATGAAGGTTTTTGCGCTCTAGGTTTTCACAACCAGTGGTTTTGCCCATGGTGTTCTTTAATGTAGCCTAATTATGGTTTTGCTCGTGGCATTCTTTGATTGGCCTATTTAAAGGTATTATTCGTTAATGTGAGACATTCATTGCAATAAAATATTTTAGTTAGATCAAAATAAATCCTAATTTCCACAACAAATATTGTACCGTTGAGAAATCCTCATATCTAATTTGGTAAAGGAAACCATTTAATAAAGGCACATTACATGAAGGCTTTATAGCCCTCTGACTGCATGCCTTCCAGGTAAAACTTGGGAAAAACAACCTTGCTCACTTTGTTATTTATTCTTCAAAGATTAGATTTTTCCAGGTTGTTTTGTATGTTATCCTTTTATTTTTTATGTTTTAAATTTTACTCTTTAGTGTGAAGAGAAATAGGAGCACGATAAAAAAGAAAAAAAAAACTGGTGCATGTAGTCCTACATTTTGTTTATATTTTTTTGTCTACATTAAAATATATTGGAGTTGCTCAATTTAGACTATGTCAACCATTTATTTTAACCTCCGCATGAAAAATCATCGAAATATGTCTCTCAGGGTTTCATAACAACTTAGTTTAGATATAATTGTTATTGATTTTTATGTAGGAGATTAGATGATAACAATAAAAATAAAATTAATCCAACGATAGTTAATATCCTCAAATGTTGCAAAGATAGAGGTATATATTTTTATTGGGTTTTACAATATAATAGATGAGCTTATTAGGTTTTACGGTCTAAGAACGAAGCTTCAAGTAGATTATCTTAACTACTGAGCTTATATATATCAGACCAACCTAGATCCATCTTAATTTCAGATCTATTAAGTGACGAGAGGGATCAAATCTCTTTAGGTGCAAACATTTCCTCAAATTTTGCACTCAAAAATTAGGTTTGCACCATGAGAGTTTTGATCCCTCTCGGCACTTAATAGACCCGAAGTTAAGATGGATCTAGTTTAGTTTAAAACAAGTGTTACAAGAAAAGTTAGAAATTATGCTTTAAAAAGTTGTTTAAAACATTATACTTGATTGGTCAAATACCCGTTAATAGACAAATGAATCATATAGTGTTGCTTTAGTAGGAACTAACAAATTTAAATGTGAAGTGGATAAATTAATTGTTTCCTCAAGCACACGGACTTGTGTAAATTTTGGTGGCTAGTAACGAATAGTATGGTGGGAAGTAATTGATGGTAAATATACTAGCAATTGCACGAAAAGGTGAAAAAGGAAAGTTGATAAGAAGGAGTGGGTGAATGTGGAAGGAAACTCTTTGACATGTAAAGTTTCATCATCGATGTCACCTTATGGGGGGCGTAATACCATACTGAAAGGAATGGAGCTTCTGATCTTTGCACCTCAAGAGCGACTCTAGTCCCTGCAATAAAAGGGGATCATGACGTAGAGTTCTGTAGAAGGACTATTGGAATTATCCCCAGCGCTTCCCTCCTTATAAACCCATATATTACTGAAACATGCTAGCTCCATTGGTTCTAAGAAATAGGTCTCTATAAAACCAGAGTGTCACAAGAACAAAGGCCTCCATAATGACCAGAAGGAATATGAATAAGATGTTTTGTAAACTTTGTTCGCATACAACAATCTAGCCAAGGAATGTTGAAGAATCTAGGGAATTTAGAAATTACAATGCTTCTTCTAATGCATGATAACAATTTGTGAAGTATTTATACAATTTATCTTATCTTGACCTTTCATTCATTATTAGTGTGTGTTTTTCACTTCATCAAACTGCTATCAAAACAAAAGAGATAGGAACACAAATGTTTGGCTTTCTGCCAAGGCCAAAACCTCTCCCTCTTAAAGAGGAAAACCCATGCAAAATTCTTCTTACAGAGATTCCATTAACGAATACCAAGACCGTGGCCCTTGACACATTCTGCCTCTCCAAGACCAAGACATCAATCCTTTGCTCGAACACTGCTGAGGTCAACATCACTGTTGCATCATTGAAGTCATCACTTTGTTGTACTGTTGAGATCTTGCTTCTTGATTAAGTCACTGAGTTCTTCGTTGTGACTAATACTATGATGACTAATTCATCATACTCTAGCTGAGATCATATACCAAGAGTGCATTTCATGATCAAGACTATAAGGATAACTGAGGGATCACTATGATCCTCCTTATGTCGAGACTATGAGTCTTACATCTATCAATATTGTGATAACGTTATGGATCCTTACCATTTCTCTTGATGCCGAGACAGTAGTTGTTACTATGCACCAAGATTGCTTCTTCTTATCACTGTGATATTATTCATTGCAATGAGATGACAATGATTAGGATTGTGCCTTTGATCTCATCGATATTGTAGCCAAGTATATCATTATGTTGATATCTGAGTAGAGTATAGATACACTGAGATTATTAATCCAAACTTCATGCTACTACTGTGTCCTGATCCTCAACCCTCTCTCCTTCATCCATCCGAGATCTACTAGGTATGTCGAGTATGAGATCTATGCTCCATTCATTCGAGTTCCATCTTGACTACACCTACAGGTATGTCAAGACTGTTACTCTCCTTCACCATCATGATTCTAATCATCTACGTCATTGTTGTGACTGCAGTTCTTCAATATGTCGAGACTGTCTATCCATTCGAAGATCTTACTGCTCCATCTATCTAGGATCCAACTTGACTGCACCTTATACCCATCTGATGTGTATTCAAGCCTTTAGACAAAGATGCCCTAATACAATTCAGACCTACTGCTCCTTATAAATGTGAAATCTCATAAAGATAATGTGAGATCTTTCCATCCTTGATTGTGGATCCCTGCACCTATATTCACACAAAAATTCAAAGAGAAAAAATCTTAGTTCCTCTTGTTCTTTCTGCGTTGACCCTAGATGGGTATTTATAGTGATTTGTGCCATATATTTGAGTCGACATGATCCCATGAACCAACATGTCATTTCCTTGAGCTGACATGACTTCAATTTATGTATTTAATTCATTTTTGGAGACGACATAAGATTTCTTCATTGTTTTGCTTGCAGATTTCGATGTGCTTGCTCTTGGAGGATTTTTCTTGGTCTTAGAGGGCAACATTAACATAGATATATATTTACATAGGCTCTTAAAGAGATTCTCTACACATGACTTGACTCTTTGACATAGTAATAAAATCCTAAAGACATCAAGAAGAAGTTGTTTACCTAGTGACACTTCTTGCTCATGAAACCCATGTAGCAAGGCATACAAAAATAATTTATTCTCTTTATTACATCATTTACAAAGATCATGTCATCATGAAGACCGAACCTAGTTACATTTTCTTCAACACTCCCTCTTAACTAGGGAGGTATTCATAATGGTACTGGTCATTCTCAATATGAAGAATTTCTCATAAGAAGAATCAGATTTGCAATCCATTTGCTATAGCATCATTTCAACCAACATTGTTTCCATATAGCAAGGCCTTGACTAACACCTCCATCTCTCTCTTAGATCAGAGCACAATGTTGGCGAGACCAATGACTGATAGACACACATCATCATTGTCTCTCTAAGGGTCATACCCACCCGGGTGTTCTTGGAGTATGCCCCACTAGGACTATTCTCATCTTGGGTTCCCAACCCTCAAGAATATCGGTCCTCTTGCCCACTCTTATCTTGGATGCCCTACCACATCCTCAAAGAGTGTTAAATGCTAGATGATTACACAATCCTCCATTCCTTCTTCCAAACTGAAGACAAGAATGTCGTGTCTAACTCTCCCTCTTAACCAGGGAAGAGTTCCAAGTTTCTCTTCACTCATAAACTTGCTCGAGTTCCTTTACTCATAGGAACCTCCTAGAGCTCCCTCATACCCATTGACTCTATCATCAGTGCTTTATAGGGTCTTCTAGTTGATTAATGATCTAAGACTTCGATGTCATCAATTTTCTCCATACGTTGGGTTTAGCCATCCATTACTTTCCTCTGTCATGTCATCTCGGAAAGTATCCTCCCTGGATTTACATTTGGGACTTCCCTTGTAGGGCCATCTATCTTCACCTTTTTCTTCAACGGTGATTCAAAAGGTACATAGTTGTGACATCCTTCACAACTCTCCTTACCTTGGCCCTGCACACATACCCAAAAATTTCCAAGAGGTCAGACACCAAAAACAAATCACATGTTACCTTTTCGTGATGGCCTTTTCCCAATGACATCTCCTTGTAGGTATCAACATCCTGTATACATGTTGACACATCTCCCAATGATATTTGTTGTCAAGTGTCTTCATCTTTTCAGACTTCCATCAAAGTCTTCACATCATTCCGGGAGATTTCCCGGTCAAGTCTTCTTGATCCTCTGGATGTTGATTGCCTTCATCATGGTTGCACAATTCACAATCTCTTCTATCCTCACATAATTCATTCCCAGGAGCTTTCAACCAGAGTTCTTTAATTGTGATCAACTACCTCATACTTTATATGAGGACATATTGTATTGATTCCATCTATTGTGACTTAAGTCTTTCAGCATCTTTTAGAGGAGGAGATCTTTTCCCTTTGGACCATGCTTGATCTATGTTACCTGCAACCATATGACATGAGATTACAATATTAAACAAATACCAGAATGCATACCTCATTATTCCTTTAGGCTTCTTTTGGCAGCTTTCTTGATTGAATGAACGTTCAATCCCTTGATTTGCTTCATCATGTCATCAATCCTTCATCTCATGATTTCCATAAGTTGGAATTCCTGATGAAGCTATTGTTGTCTTCCTAGACTAGGGGATCTTCCGCTGAGGTTTCTATCAGAGACTCTTCAGGATCTAGTATATCCCTATCTGGCAAATGTTCCATTTGTCCTGGATGACTTATTCCTTTCCTTTGATATTCAATGAGATTCCCAAGAGCTATGTTCTTCATGATTCATACGAGCTCTTATTTCCATGATGACACGATGCATATTCTTACCATGATCATATCTACAAGGACTTCTAATAGGATCCTTTTGAGAGGGACACCATCTCATTCATAATGGAGATCTATTACTCCCTCTTTCCCTGATCCGCCCTTCAGGTAATATTTGCATAGTAATATCTTATCAACCTTTCCTTTGCACATATTTGAGTTTTTTTTCTTTATCTATTCAACATAGAGACCACAAACTATTGATCGAGGTAACCTTCTTATTCATGGACATTTGTTGCCTTGCTTATAATATCAATATCAATGATGATTATTTTCTTATAATTTTTCCCAGATCTCGTAACTGAGATCTCATGAAGATATATATTCATTCTTCTTTACTGTATACCCTCTAGCATTTCATATATCCTTCTTATGTCTTCTTACTTTATAGAACCTTAAGAGTTCTCATGACTTTAAAGGAGACCTTGATGTACTAACTTCTCTAAGGATAGTGACAATCCTTCTAATTCCATGCAAGACCCTTGATGACCCATGTAATATAGGTCTTCTTGCAATTATGAAGTCATAAAACCAAATTTGATTATAAAATGAAAAGGTACATACTTGATTGTGAAGATGAAGTCTTTACCTTGATCATCTTGACAGTAGTTGGAGCAGATGTTTTGATGCTTCCCTTGACTAAGATCCTTGATAGGAATATTGCCTTCCAACAAACTGTTGATACATATCGAATTGAAGTTGCTTGCCATGATGCATAGTGATTCATTAGATAATACAACTTCTAATTTGAGTACTATCCATATGCACTCCTATATATGCCTTTGAATCAAGTTCCCCCTGAGATCTTATATCTTAAGTATTCAAACTGAGATACTGAAATGTTGCAGATGAACTTGTCAAAACTGTTGTCATGTACCTTGAGATCTGAAACCCTTGCTCTTGTAGATTGATCTCTAATCTAGGGTTTGATCATGACTAGGGTTTGATTTCCATCCTTGAGCTTACTAGAATCTTGATTTTGAATGTCTCTTTTTTTCCCTTTCTTTGACTGCTGAACCCTCCCTCTGATACCATGTTGAAGAATCTAGGGCATTTAGAAATTACAATGATTCTACTAATGCATGATAACAATTTGTGAAATATTTATACAATTTATCTTATCTTGATCTTTCATTCATTATTAGTGTGTGTGTGTTTTCACTTCATCAAAATGCTATCAAAACAAAAGAGATAGGAACACAAATGTTTGGCTTTCTGCCAGGGCCAAAACCTCTCCCTCTTGGAGAGTAAAACCCATGCAAAATTCTTCTTATAGAGATTCCATTGACGAATACGAAGACCATGAGCCTTGACACATTCTGCCTCTCTAAGACCAAGACATCAATCCTTTTGCTCGAACACTGTTGAGGGCAACATGACTGCTGCATCATTGAAGTCATCATTCTGTTGTACTGCTGAGATCTTGCTTCTTTAATAAGTCACTGAGGTCTTCGTTGTGATTAATACTACGATGATTGATTCATCATATCTCCATCACCATACTCTAGCTGAGATCATATACCAAGAGTGTATTTCATGATCAAGACTGTAAGGATAACCGAGGAATCAGTGTGATCCTCCTTACCATTTCTCTTGATGTCGAGACTGTAGTTGTTACTATTCACCAAGATTGTTTCTTCTTGTCATTGTGATATTGTTCATTGTAATGAGATGACAATGATTAGGACTGCACTTTTGATCTCATCAATATTGTAGCCAAGTATATCACTACGTTGAGATCTGAGTAGAGTATAGATACACTGAGATTTAATCCATACTTCATGCTACTACTATGTCAGGTTCTACAGTCCTATCTCCTTCATCCATCCGAGATCTACTAGGTATGTCGAGTATGAGATCTCTACTCCATCCATTCGAGTTCCACCTTGACTACACCTACAGGTATGTTGAGACTGTTACTCTCTTTCACCGTCATGATTCTCATCATCTATGTCACTGTTGTGACTGTGGTTCTTCAATACGCCAAGACTGTACCTCAGAGACATCTCTATGCCGAGACTGGCTATCCATTCAGAGATCTTGCTACTCTATCTATCCGGGATTCAGCTTGACTGCTCCTTATGCCCATCTGAGGTGCAGTCAAGCCTTTAGACAAAGATGCCCTAATACAAACGGACTTGCGACTCCTTATAAATGTGAAATATCAGAAAGATAATGCGATATATTTCCGTCCTTGATTGTGGATCCCTACACCTATATTCAAACGAAAATTCAGAGAGAAAAACCCGAGTTCCCCTTGTTCTTTCTGCGCTAACCCTAGATGGGTATTTATAGTGATTTGTACCATATATTTGAGCCGACGTGTTCCCATGAACCAAAATTTTAGTTCCTTGAGCCGACATGACTTCCATTTATGTATTTAATTCATTTTTGGATCCGACATAAGATTTCTTCATTGTTTTGCTTGTAGATTTCAGTGTGCTTGCTCTTGGAGGATTTTTCTTGGTCTTGGAGGGAAACATTAACATATATATAATTTACATAGGCTCTTAAAGAGCTTCTCTACGCATGACATGACTCTTTGACATTATAATAAAATCCTAAATACATCAAGAAGAAGTATTTTACCTAGTGACACTTCTTGCTCATGAAACCCATGTAGCAAGGTATACAAAAATAATTTATTCTCTTTATTACATCATTTACAAAGATCATGCCATCATGAAGACCGAACCTAGTTACATTTTCTTCAACAAGGACTAGGGTTGTTGTAAGGAAATGTTAAAAGCCACTAAATCTTTTTTGGTGTTTGAGAAAGTGAGAAATGGAGGTCCCTATGATTGGTTTGGAGCCATACTTGAAATCCACTGGCATATTTGGATGCGGGTTTGACTCCAAACATGACCCAATTGAGCCTACGTGTAGCCCAAATGGAAAACTCGAGTATAGTCTGGATTTGAAGAGTTTATTGTGAGGAGGCGATGAAGTCTCTGAAATAAATAGGGGCATTGGTGGTCAGAGACCCGAGGGGCCCAGCGGAGGTTAATGACAGGTTTATGGATGTTATGGAAATGTATTTTGAGAAACTATATGACTTCAAGCATTAATAAAAGATGCCACATCTTCCTTATCAGGTATTTTTTTACGACATATGGTTTCCCCAATTCGCATATTTTCCACCCTTGATTTTATTTATATTATTAGTTCAGTTACAAAGTCAAAATGGTGTTGAAAACTACCTAATTTAGTGTTTTAAGAATTTGAATTTCATCAAAATCATCATCTTTAAAAAAAAAATTAATTGTGATATCTTTGTGATCAAACTTATATTCTGAATGATGCGGCGACACTCTGGTTTTCTATTTCAATTTTTTAGTAAATACAATTGTTCATTTCTTCCAATTCAATTGTGTTAAATGGTAGTTAAAGGAATTGCACATTTTCAATTATCAAGTTTTCACTGGTAAAACTACCAAGGCTGCATATTGGCACCCTTTAGATGATAAAATCATTGACATTTACAGTTCTCTGGTTTACACATTTTGTGCTTGAGAAATAAGCCATGTTGTCAAAGACTCAAACATACCAAATGTATCAAAATATTTACACACATTGACTGTATGATGAACCTGTGTATTTGATTCTTTATCGATGCAAAGTAAAATAAAATACAAATAGAACCAAAATTTCACATCTATGAAATACAAAAATAACATCTCTAGAATTTGGGCAACCAAAGTGTGAGAACATAGATATCAAGAAATGAGTAAAAAGTTTATTTTCATAAGAAACACATCCACCTTCAGACTAAGCAACATAATATAACAAAGAATGTCGAAAATGCAATAAACTATGTTGACAATGTCCAAACTAATGTCGAAAATAGAATAAACTTTGTTGACAATGTCCAAACTAATGTCGAAAATAGAACTTTGTTGACAATGTCCAAACTTATCAATTTAGCGTTAATTTTATTATTATTATTATTTATTATAGGTTCTATTAATTTATTAAGAATATTCTGCATGAGATAGTTATTTGACTTGGCAAAGATCAAGGCTTGAGCTCACATGGGCCATATATATGGTCTTTCTTAATACTATGTAGAAAGGTATCATAAAAATATGTGAGACCTACGATATAAGATTGAATTACAAGGGCAAGAGGAGAGAGAGAATATCACTGAAATATATTAGGGAAATCCCTTTCATTGCATCTAATGACCCCAATTATTTTATGATGTTTTTATTTACTCCAAGAAATAATAACAATTGATTAAATTATTAGGGATATCATTGTTAGGGTATTCAAGTGATCACCATAATATACTCCCATAAGTCAGGAAAATTATATCAAAACACTTCTTTAATGGTTCAAAGAAAAAGTACACTTTCAAAGAATTCCCATTGTCCTCAAATAAGGTATTAAACTTTCAAATCCCATTCCCCTTGGCTCAACAATTACAAGTAGATCTAGAAGAAGGTTCACAATACAAATAGAAATATACCTACAAAACAAAATCAATTTAACTTTCTTAAAAACTCGTCTCAACTCTTAATTACTCAATTGTAGTAAATCCAAAATGAGGTAAACAAAATCCAATTGCAATTGTCCCAAAAATCCTTTTCATGTCAAAACTAATTTAAAACCTTTATTTATTGTTTCAAACATCCCATCATCACATCCCTTAAATTTGGCTTTGTGACCTACCACAACCTTTATGTAAAAGGGATTGTAAGAATTGAGGCAATATCTTATGTACAACATTAAAACAACAAGCCATATAAAGGAAAACATGGATTGTCCAAGTAAATGTCTTTTGTGACCAATATCCTAATTCAATGATTCAACTCGAAGTTGGTAATTTGGTATCAATCAATGCATTACAGTGAAAAAGACAACATAATTAGGTCTTCTTGAAAAGTGACTAATTACAACAAAAGGCTAAGATGCACCACCAAAAACTCATACATCTTAGGAAACTGTTGTAGCTGCTACAACAACACCCAAACTTTTTGGGCATATCCAAAATTTTAGGTACCTGACTGCTTGCCCCAGGCTACTAGGGTTTTGAGAAGGCCTTCAACTAGTTACTCTCCCCGCGACCCTTCCTAGAAAACCCTGTTTATGCACCCACTCACGCTTCATACATTGCATCCACACATCATGTTTTATCTCATAAATAGGCCTTAAGATCGCCTTAGGGTGTTTGAAGGTCAATAGCTCCATTGATGCATTAAGAGTTTCCCATGATTTTGAAACTCATCTTTGCATTATATGCATCGTGGTCAATAGTTTCCCTATATTTGGACAAGCATGCCTTCAATTTGGCTTTCCTTACAATTGACAATATTAGGGTTTGGGAGAAACCCTGGATTGTTAAAAGAGTAATCCCCTCCCTATTGTTACTCAATTTTCATGTATCTAGGGAAACATTCTCATCGACATCGCACGACATCATGGTTTGAGTCATTGCAGGACTTATTTCCCTAGGTTCTTGGATGGTGCTACTCAAAATGCGCATTAGGGTTACGAGAATTTAGGGTTTGGAAAATTGTGGTTTCATCCTTATATTATAAAAACCTATGTGATCATGACCAAGAATGTAAGGTTAGACCTAGTTCTCTTGAGCTTCACTTTGGCTCGCATCACTCAACTTGCTCCGCACCTAGTTTCAATGGTTCTTAACGACATAAATCACATCCATCATTCCTTTAATGTCCATGAACATAGGCATTTAGTTCCCAAGATAAGGTTTGTTTATGCAGGAGAGATTATGCCTCCAGAGCTTGGCATTCTACTTCATATGTTAATCACTAAGATAATGTTCAAACAAGATGAGTCATAATGGTTTATAAAGTCACCTTAAAGGATTATTGCTCTAATGATGTATGCACCTTCGAGATTTATTTCTTATAAGAGACTTGCAATGTGGTGGTAGTACATTGTGCCAATATCTAAAGGCTTCTTTCAGGTTCTCTATCAACCATATTGGGTTTATGAAACCATGCTTATTACACCTTTGAAAACATAAAATTTCATATTTGCTCCTAAGTCATGTGGTGACTAGGTCCATGACCCATTGAATGCATTTTCACTAATGCTTCAAGGAGCTGGTGTCATAATTACATCATCATCTTGAGTATCACCTATAATTAATAATCTCAATAGGATCCCAATTTTTGAGTTGGTCTCTAGATTCTGGTGAGCCTCATTCAACCCATACAACTTGTTAAGCTGGTTTCTTTTCGCTTAGGCATGGGAAATTATTTTGTCATTTATTTACCTTCATACCCTCACACGAAAAGTATCATATCTGTAAACTATTTTTTCTTTTTTTTTTATTGACTTTTTAAGGAATGTGGAGTGGGCTTGGATACACACTGATCGATGCAATACGTACACTAGTAATACCCTAAAATGAAATTAGCGAAGCCTCAAGAATTATTTCCAAAGAATGGTATCATTTCATGACTATAAAGACAAGCTAAAGGGCCTTCCAACAATTCATGTCAAGTCTTATCTCATTATAGAATGCATTGGGAAGCACACATCAACGTTATATGGGAATAGAGGTTCTTTATGTGCATATATCCACCAATGACATGGTGAAGGAAAACGCTATGAAACTCACATTTCAGGGCCTTGCTAGCGCTAGAGTGGAAACCCTCAAAGAACACACATATCATGTGTATGCATGGATAGGTCACCTCAAAGGTACCCACGACAAATTAGGAACATAATGATTTTTTGAATCAATTACTAACACAATGATTTTGAATAGTCGAGGATGCACATAGCGATATTATGGTCTTGTTTTTGTTTTTACCACCTTAAGAGCTGTCATGTAGATTGTGTAGTAATCTCAACAGCTATGTGTCAGACTGAAAGGGTTCTGACCAGAGGTAGCATGTTATAAGCATACCATACCAATATTTCATAGCAAATGCCTCAACGCTACGTAAATAGTATGTTGCACCATTGTTTTGATGACAGTAAATGAATGGTGGCACATGTTGATACACCGCAAGCTGGATTGGGCATATATTAGTGTAAAATGTACATCTTCGAAACCGTAATATCATGGTGGGTTGGGTGATCATTACAGAAGGCCACGACTATCCATGTCCACATAAAGGGGAGCACAAATATATTCTAAGGTTAAATCACAATATGGGTACATTTAAAAGCACTCCAAGGGAACTGATACATGCTATGAGTCGTAGCCTTGGTGAGATACTTAGGGAACCAAAAACTCCACCAAATCTACCAAAGCAAGAAGTTTTGATTCATGATTGTTGCACAGGAAATTAAGAAAGTGCTTATGGCAGTTACAAGCATGCTCATACCAATCCTTCATACCCTTCTACCGATTTTGTAGAGATTTTGGTGAGCCTGTCTCACGCAAGTGTTTAAACTTTTAATGGATGAAGTCATTGGCCTGTCAAGTTAGACGAATTTCACCAGGTTGCTAAAGAACATATAATTAAAGAGTCTTGATGTTGTTAGGCTCATGAAGCGAAGCAGTCGTTAAGTAGCCCCTTGAGCCCTCAGGGAAGCAACTAGGAATGTGAACTTTGCTCAAATGCGACTATGCGACCAGTTGCACTTTGAGCCCTCAGGAAAGAAACTAGGAGTGTGACCTCTACTCAAATGTGATTATGCGACCAATCGCATCCCTCATCAGTTGTTTTCTCTTGCTAGCCGCTAAGTTTCACTCTAAGCCCTCAGGCAAGTGTCTAAGAAGTGTGACTGGGGCTGTGGTGCAAGTATGTGACCTCCATAGGTCACATTGGCTTACGAATTCCTCGGATATGCGATTGTGCCTCTCCATACTTCTTCAGGTCGTAGGATCATGTTCAAGAACCTAGAAGCATGGTTAGGAGGTGCGACTTGTCTGAATCACAACACTGCAGTCCTTCTCCAAGTCGCTAGGTCGCAGGATCATGCTTAAAACGGGATGATGACCTATACTCGCTCTCTCTCCCATGTGACTATGTGTCCTTCTACCTACAACCTCTACTCATATAAATATTGAGCCATCATCGAGTGGAATGGTCAACACGTTTTACCCAAATTGCTTAGCCAAGAAGCATGAGAAAATTCAAGAATTACATGGCTAGCAAGGAACACCAATCACATTGCATCCATTTGAATATATACAATTCTCCCTCTTCGAACAATATGCACCAACACATTATATGAAGAGCATAGGGGTTTGCATAGTGCCAAGGAACAAATTAATCACATAGTGTTGTGTTATCAACATAAACAAAATCAACGTTATCAACAAACTTCCTAAGGGAGCTTATCGGCTGCTACTACGTGAACTTGATGCTATAATGGGAACATGTGCATATTTCTATTTTAAGAAATGTTAGAAGAGAGTCCTAGCAAGCCCAACAGGAGAATCCATTAAAGGGGCCAGATGAAAACTATGAAAGGGACCGCACAACATAGACCTCCATGAGTCTACTCAAGTTCAAAGGAATTAACCTTGCATAAAGAGTCTTAGATCCCAAAACTAGCAAGACTACATGCCTATTGGCACTGCAGAAACATGTGGATATATTCAACACTTGTCCTATGGGTCGTAGCAGAGAGAGGAGAAGAGAATGCTGGTCTATGTGAAGAAGTCAAGATTGCATAGACATTATGGCAATGTCAATGGTAGATAGCAGGGAAAAGCAAGAATATTGACCTAGAAAAGCAAGCTAGGGTTTCTGCAAAAACCACGCAATCAGGGTTTCAACGAAGTCACGATGGGAACCATTCAGACTCCTAAATCCTGGTGGCATAAGATGGTTGGATGCAAGCGACACACGATGGCAAGACCTTCAACCATCCATGCAGGTAGAAGGACAGGAACGAAATGTTGGAGAGACTAGGGTTTCTCATGGAGCTTGCATAACTAAGGTTTCCTTCAACAAGAAAGAGGGTCCCTTCCAAGTTCCAAGAACATTTCAATAAAATCAAAGGCACATTACCAGGAGATAGATGAATGGAATTAAGGCATAGTGGCAATAAAATAAGCCTGTCCGAGGATCAAGAATCTGCATCATTGCAACATGTGGGCAACACACATTCTAGGGTTTACAAGGACCCTCTACATCCTCCTACTCTCTCTACTTCACTGTAATGTAATTATTGCCCACCATAGTGTTAACAACTATGTTAGGCCTGATTTGAGCAGGTAGCGATCTTTAGGCCTGAGAATGAAGTGAGTAAGCTCAAGATTCATGAGGTTAGTTGAAGGGTCACAAGGGGAGGTCAAGGGTCACGGTAGGTGAACAATCACCTCCTTTCCATAGATGTTCCCTCATGCTTCATTGAAAGGGGGACTTTAGCACTTAAGCTGAGGCTAGGATTAGATAGTTGATTGATGCTTGAGATCTAGAGCCACTTAGCCCTTGGCAGCTAGTAGATGGAGTTGTAGTGAGGCTGGGGTTTTGCATTGGGCAATGTATTGAACAACCCATGTTCTACTGTTGGGTTTTGACCAACAACAAGTTATGTACTTGAAGTTGCAGCAACATTAATAAGGTGTTCTCTTTATCTGAAATTGATTTCCATGCTTACTCATGGTGGTTGTATTGGCTCGCTGATACTTCACTATATTTGTATGTGTGTCATCATATACACAATATGTTATGGGCTGATTCATAGTGATTGCATGTATGTTTTGCTTTTGAATATGTGTTTACTTATTTCTTGCCATGTCAGTTATCTATTGCGAACTATTTTGCAATTAACTTATGGCATGTTCCTATTTACCATATGTCTGACTGGGTTTTAGCTCACTAATCCCTCTTAGGGCATACCTATTCTTATTGCTACTGAGACTTATTTGTATCTTTGTTTGTAGTTGTCAATCTTGGGTCTATTCTTGTTTCACTCTCTCGGCATTTTACCCATGTCCCCACTTGAACACTGATCCAAAATGGATCCTAAAACCCTCTAAGTCTTTCAATACTTAAACACCATCGCAAAGGGTAAACCTTCAAGAATGGCGGAAAACACTATCGGACAGGAAAAAACACGTAGAAATGGTGAAAACAGAGCCTATCAGAGGCTAAAACAACAATGCACAGGAGCTGTCGGATCTGGTCGATCAACGATCCAAATCTAATCGACATATCTCAATTGGAGGCAATAGGTGGAGTAAATCGGAAGTGATCTTATGGGAATCGTGATGGCGATCAAGCACGATTAAACAAGGACCGCCAATCAAGCGCGCAGATCTACTGGTGCAATATCGCATCGCTCATATGCATATACAGAAGGACTTAGCTCGCGGTTGGAAGGATTGGCGATATGCGATTGCGATATATCACATCGCAATATCACATCGCAGTTATGTAAGGGGTGATGCCACAGACCAGCAACCATGCGATACGCCAATGCGCCGATAACCGATAAGGTCGATCGGAGCAATCAGCGATCGGAAGTCAAAAGCGATATGCAATAAGCGATATAGCCAGACCCAAAAGGGTTATGAATGTGATACGATAATATTTGAAGTCCGATATGGAGAAATTTTACGAGTTTTCCTGTGTATTTGAGGTTTTTCATTATAAACCCAAATACAAAGGAACCTGCGACTAGCGACTCGCGATAGCGATATAAAGGCGGACCGGATGGAGTTTAGGGCGGAATCGATAATATTTGAAGTCCGATAAAAGGCAGTTTGGTGTATTTTACATCGTTTTCTATGTATTTCTCTGTGTAAACAGAGAAACGATATTCTTGGGATTTCAATGCACCGATGGTCCCTTTCGTTGCAAAACAGGTGCCCGCCATACCTAAAGACGTTACACCATGATTGGTTAATGCTCAGAGGAGATTTGAGCGGACAAAGGTTGGGAGCCAGAGAGCCCGAAAGGGAAAACGAACAGACAAGGGCCGATAGGCTTAAAAATCCACTAAATGACAGAGACAAAGGCAGGCAGTGCTGAGACAAAGAGAAAATAGAGACAAAGAGCGAGAGGGAGTGTTTGTGTACTCAGAAAGACTTGAGGGATTCAAGCAAAACCTTGTTGTTTGTTCCTGTTGTGTTGAGACTCAATTTGAGCTCACATTTGTAAAAACTCTACTCTTGAAGACATAATAGAGAGGTCACCACTAAAAGCTGGACCAGGAGACGTAGCCCAAGAGTTTTGGGTGAAATGCTTGATTATTTGTTGCGTTATGTGTGTGTGTATGTTATGTTTCTCTAATTGCTCATTGTAATATAGGCAAATCCTGCACACGAGTCTGTAATACCTTAATATTAATCTAAGATCTCATTTTCAGATTAAGTGGTACCAGAGCTTTTGGTTTTTGGTTTTGTTAAGGTTAGACAAGCTTGTGCTGGGTTTTTGAATGCTAACTAGGTCAAAGCTCAAACTAGGAGAAGGAGAACTTTTTGAGGCTAATCCAGAGATTGGAAGAGTCTACCCTAGGAGGAAAATGGCAGAAGAAATTTCATTGGAATTAGAATCTCAATTCATGGACAGTTTTATGGCCATGCGAGCCATGGTGGAAGAGATGTATCGGGAATTTAAGAAGGGTCAAGGTGAAAGCACTTCAACACCCAAACAAGACAAAGGAGCAGAGGAACCTTCTCTAATTGCCCCTCCAGAGGGCAAGGGGAAAAGGGAAATGCCTCCTCCAACATCTCCTCTACCATCTCCTTCATCATGCTCATCTCCTAGCCTTGATAAGAAAAATAAGAAAACTTCTTTGATTAAATTAGATGTAAAGTTTGATTTGCCAATTTATGATGGAGAACTAAATGAAGAAAAGATAGATAACTGGATTAGACAGATTGATGTATATTGCAGGGTGTAGAACATTGATTCAGAAAGGAGAAAGATTCAGCTGGTTGGCCTTCGCCTTGGAGGAACTGCGCTAGTGTGGTGGGAAGGCAAGACACAAGTTGATTTGAAGAGACATGGTAAAATTCTTTCTACCTGGAATGAATTTGTTTGTACCATTAAAAAAAAAAAAAAAAAAAAAAAAAATTAATAAATTAAAATATATATATAAATAAAAATAAAAATAAAAATAAAAATTTTCTATCCTCTAGCTTATATGTAGCAAGCAATGATGAGTTGGGAAACTCTTCGCCAATTAAAGGGCCAAATTGTACAAAGTTATACCCAGGAATTTAGAAAATGAGCTTTAACTCTAGGCATATCTCTAGACTCACCTGAAACTTTGTTGAAGTATATAGGTGGTATGCATAGCTATTTGAAGCACATCATTCTCATGTTTAATCCCACTAGTCTAGATGATGTATCAGTTCAGGCTACACATCTAGGAGCTAGAGGCAAGAATGTGAACCCAGAGGTTGGGGGATCATCAAAATATTCTGCAAGCAAGAACAAGGAAAAGAAGAAGCTGAGATGGAAGGAGAGGAAGACAAACGATGTACAGAAAGACAAACCTTCATGCACCCATTGCAAGAAGGATGGACATGATGATGCACACTGCTGGTCTTTGCATCGGGAGCTGAAACCTAAGAAGTTCGGTGCTAAAAAGAAGAAGACTACTGCTACTATTCAGAAAGACTTGGGGTCAAACTTAGGTGAAAAAACAATAGTCACAGCCACAGGTATAAAAGGTAAAAATTCTGAAGCATCTACAAGTAATTCTACACAATCTATTGATAATGAAGATAATGAGAGGAAAAGACATGAGCTTTTTCATATTAGAGTTATTTCCAAGCACCAAAGATTGATACTTTATTTGATAGTGGAATCACAAGTAAACTTGATTTCTAAAGCAATTGTAAAGAAGTTGGGATTACTAACCACACCTCACAAGAAGCCATATCCATTAGGTTGGGTATGTGATAAAGCAAAGCTACAAGTGACAAGACGATGTAAACTTAGGTTTGTTATTGGGTCAACATTTGTAGATGAGGTTGAGTTAGAAATAGTTCCCTTGGATATATGTGGTATTGTTTTAGGAAGTCCTTACTTGTATGATAGAAAAGCCATTTTCTATAGAGCTGAAAATAAGTTTCAACTCACTAAAGATGGAATAGAATATATTGTAAGAGCTCATCAACTCAAAAATAACTATTCTCTCATAAACTCTGGGCAGATGAAAAGAATTGTAAATTCATGCAAGAAATTTTTACTAATGGTTGTAAAGGAAAATAACCCAGATAAAACCAAGGTATTCGAAGGCTGTGATGCTAAACTGAAAGCTGATTTAGTTAAAGTTGTTTCAAAATATGATATCCTATTTCAAGAACCTAAAGGTCTACCACCCAAAATGGAAATAATACATGATATTCATTTGCAGCAAGATGCTCCATTACCTAACATCAGAATGTACAGGTTATCCTCTTTAGAGAATGCAGAGATCAAGAAGCAGGTACAAGAGCTGCTCGATAAAGGGTTCATAAGACCAAGCACATCACCATGAAGATCTCCAATCGTACTCGTGAGAAAGAAAGATTGTTCGTGGAGGATGTGCATTGATTATAGAGCACTGAATAAAATAACGATCAAGAATCTCTATCCTCTTCCTCGCATTGATGATCTATTAGATTAGTTGAAAGAAGCAGTTTACTTTTCCAAGTTAGACTTGCATAGTGGCTATCATCAGGTCAAAGTTGCAAAACAAGATGCATGGAAGACTGCTTTCAAGACAAAGCAAGGGCTGTATGAATGGCTGATTATGTCTTTTGGCTTAACTAATGCTCTTGCCACTTTCATGAGAGTTATGAATGACGTACTCAAACCTTTTATTGATGATTTTGTAATTGTATATTTAGATGACATTCTTGTTTTCAGTAAAACATGGGAATAACATTTCAAGCATGTAAAGCAAACTTTAGATGTTTTGAAAAGAAAAAATATCTATGTGAAGTTATCAAAATGTGAATTTGGCAAAACATCTTTAAATCATTTGGGTCATATTGTAGGGGGTGGTGAATTGAAGATAGATCCCTCTAAGGTTGAAGTCATTGTGAATTGGCCTAAATCCAAATCTGCTACAGAAGTTAGGAGTTTCCTAGAAGCAACACAATATTGGAGAAAGTTTATTGCTAACTTTTCCTTGATTGCAGCTCCCTTACATGCTTTAATGGGATTAAACAAGGTGTTTTAGTGGGGAGGCAAACAACAGAAAGCCTTCGACACCTTAAAAGGAAAAATTAGTACATCACCAGTACTAGCACTGCCAGATCTTCAACATCCATTTGGGATTGAAATAGATGCCAATGACTATTCCATGGGAGCAATGTTGATGCAACACAGTAAACCCATATGCTATCATTTCGAGACATTTAATTTTGCAGTAGTTAACTATCCCACATATATTAAAGAATTGTATGCATTAGTGCAGAGTGTGAAAAAGTGGAAACATTACCTAATGGGCAAAGAAACAATTATACATACAGATCATCAACCAATTCAATATTTGCACTCACAAACTAAATTGCAGCAATCAAGACATTATAGGTGGATGAGTTTCCTACAACAATTTCATCTTGTCATCAGATATAAGAAGGGCATACACAATAAGGTTGCAGATATGTTATCAAGAACAATCATAAATGCATCTACTATACTTAAGCATAACTCAGTAATGCATGAAAGCTACATTGAACAATATGCTCAAGATGTAGATTTTAAAGATGTATATGCAACTTTAAGTCATGGCAAGCAAGTAGAAGAATCAGATTATTATGTTAAGGACCTACTCTTATATCATTTGGGAAAGTTATGCATTCCACAAACTGAAAGAGTTAACATAATCTGAGAAGCACATACTTCTCCCATATCAGGTCATTTTGGTGTAAGTAAAACAGTTTCACAGTTGCAAAGGTTCTGTTATTGGCCAAGAATGCATGAAACAATTTCTAGATATATTAAAGGGTGTATTATGTGTGCTAAAAGCAAGCCCAGTAATAGAAAAATAGGCTTGTACACTCCACTTCCAGTTCCTTCTCATCCTTGGGAAAGTGTTTCCATGGAATTTGTTGGGGGATTGCCAAAATCTAGAAAAGGTCATGATTATTTGTATGTTGTTGTGGATAGGTTCAACAAAATGTGTATTTTGATACCTTGTAACAATTAGGTTACAGATGAACAAACAACGAAGTTGTTCTTTCAGCATGTACGGATTCATTTTGGGTTACCCACTTCTATTGTATCTGATCGAGATTCCCAATTTGTTGGGAAGATTTGGTCAAGTATATGGGAGTTGATGGACACCAGATTGAAGAAAAGCACAACATTTCATCAACAAATAGATGGTCAAACAGAGGTGGTCAATAGGACAGTGATCCAGTTTCTTAGAGGCTATTGCAGCAAGCATCCCAAGCTTTGGGATGAACATTTGTGTTATGTGCAACATGCTTACAACCGTGCCAAGCACTCTTCTACTCAAAGATCTCCTTTTGAGACTTGTTTTAGTTTTATACCAAGGTCTCCCTTGGATTTTGTCTTTGGTAAAGACATAACAGTTGATGGACACAGTGATGTGGACAAAGCAACCAAGTTCATTGAACAGATCCAAGAAATTCACCAGGCAGTGTAGGAATAGCTGGAAAGAAGCCAAGCCAAGTACAAGGCAAGGCATGACAAGCATCGAATTGAGCATACCTTCCAGGTTGGTGATCAAGTCTGGCTGTACATTAGCAAAGACAAAATGCAAGGTGAAGGTAAGAAGCTAAAGCCAATAAGGTATGGGCCTTTCAAGATACTTGAGAAAATTGGTGAAAACGCTTTTCACCTTGATTTGCCAGCTTATATGCATATCTATTCAGTCATTAATGTAGAGAACTTGAGACTATATGAACCTTAATTGATTGAAGATCCCGAAGAGAAAAGTCAGTTGCCTTCTATTGATGATCTGTTGCCTAAATATCTCATTGAGTTGCAGGAAGACACAGTTCTAGACATGAAGGTGAGAACTATGCACATAGGGGATGTTGAGTACCTGAGAATCAAACTGAAAGGTTCAAAACCAAACAGTGCATGATGGATAGAAATTGGGCAAGTGAGGAAGTTGTATCCTCACTTGATCGATACTTAAAAACCAACTTGTGGTGGTCCAAAAGCTTTTTAGTGGGAAGGCGTGATCCAAAATGGATCCTAAAACCCTTTAAGTCTTTCAATACTTAAACACCATCGCAAAGGGTAAACCTTCAAGAATGGCGGAAAACACTATCGGATAGGAAAAAACACGCAGAAATGGTGAAAACAGAGCCTATCGAAAGCTAAAACAATAATGCACAGGAGTCGTTGGATCTGGCCGATCAACGGTCCAAATCTAATCGACATATCACAATCGGAGGCAGTAGGCAGAGTAAATCAGAAGCGGCCTTATGGGAATCGCAATGGCGATCAAGCGCGATTAAACGAGGGCCGTCGATCAAGCTCACAGATCAACGGTCTAGATCTAATCGCGCAATATCGCATCGCTCATATGCATACACAAAAGGACTTAGCCTACAGTTGGAAGGATTGGCGATATGCGATTGCGATATATCGCATCATAATATCACATCGCAATTATGTAAGGGGTGATGCCGCAGGCCAGTGACCATGTGATACACTGATAGTCGATAAGTTTGATCAGAGCAATCAACGATCGGAAGTCAAAAGCAATATGCAATAAGCGATATAGCTGGACCCGAAAGGGTTATGAATACGATACGATAATATTTGAAGTCCAATACGGAGCAATTTTACAAGTTTTCTTATGTATTTGGGGTTTTTCATTATAAACCCAAATACAAAGGAACCTGCGACTAGCAACTTGCGATAACGATATAAAAGCGGACTCGATGGAGTTTAGGGCGGAATCGATAATATTTGAAGTCCGATAAAAGGCAGTTTGGCAGATTTTATAACGTTTTCTGTGTATTTCTCTGTGTAAATAGAGAAATGATATTTTTGGGATTTCAACGCATCGATGGTCCCTTCTGTTGCAAAACAGGTGGCCACCATAGTGGAAGACGTTACATGATGATTGGTTAATGCTCAGAGGGGATTTGAGCGGACAGAGGCCAGGAGCCAGAGAGCCCAAAAGGGAAAACGAACAGACAAGCACTGATAGGCTTAAAAAGCCATTGAATAACAGAGACAGGGGCAGGCAGTGCTGAGATAGAGAGAAAATAGAGACAGAGAGCGAGAGGGAGAGTCTGTGTACTCAGAAAGACTTGAGGGATTCAAGCAAAACCCTGTTGTTTGTTCCTGTTGTGTTGAGACTCAATTTGAGCTCACATATGTAAAAACTCTACTCTTGAAGAAATAATAGAGAGGTCACCACTGAAAGTTGGACCAGGTGATGTAGCCCAAGGGTTTTGGGTGAACTCCTTGATTATTTGTTGTGTTATGTGTGTGTGTCTGTTATGTTTCTCTAACTGCTCATTGTCTATATTATTCACAATCTTTTCGATCCATTGCACTAAGTAATATAGGAAAATCCTACACATGAGTCTGTAATACCTTAATATTAATCTAAGATCTCATTTTCAGATCAAACACTTTATCAATTGACAGCCAAGAGAAGAAGCATTTATGGTGGAATTTGGGCCCACATACCGAATGGCGCTCCTATCCCAAATGATGTGAGGTCTAATTGGGACTTCACACCTGGGAGACCCCCTTAGTTATTGGTAGTACATTTCATCCTGTCAACACATTGGTGCTAGGAGGTCGAGATGACAAACTAAGCCCTTGGAGCCTGAAATTTAGTCTCATATCTATAAATGGTTCCATCCTTAATCTTACTCCTGGGGTGATTATCAGATTTGGCCATTTTTCAATGCTCAATCCCCAATGAGCCTCTCTATCACTTGTCTCAGTTAAAGTTTGATGGCAAGGATGGAATGTCCTTGATGGAGCACATTTTTTTTTTATTTCCTTAAGTTATGCGAGTCTTACGAGATCAATGATGAAGAGTTTGCTTGTGTGCTCTTCTCCCTCACCCTTGAAGGTCAGGTCAAGCGATAGTGCCACACATTGCCAACAACTTCAATCCATTCGTTCGAGTAACTCACGGGTAAGCTCCGACAAGCGTTTCACAGTTATGATTTTCAAGATATGTTTATAAAGATAAATGAGCTTAGGATGAAACCTGAAGAATATTTAGAGGATTTTGCTTTTAGATTTGTCCATCTTTGTTTTGAATTTCTTGAAAGAGATGTCGACTGGGTGTATTTGATTGAAAATTTTCAATGGTTGGTTTTTGTTTCTCTGCAACATATTCAACTCGAAACCAATCTCGATTCTTGTGAGTATCATGATTATCTGCAAGTTACGAGTTGTCTAGGTTTTACCCCTAATCTTGTTTTTCCTATCTCTTTGAATCTGGAGCAACCTCAAGCCTTCGAGGAGGAAATTATTGCTTGTGGGAATTCTCATCCTCCTCTTGACTTGTTACATAATAATATTTTCACTGTAAGTGGTTCAGATGAGGAAAAATTCTCTTCGGGAAATGAACCAACTTGTATTGCCTCTGAATATTTCATACATCCTGTTGAATCTGAACTTGAAGCTCAAGTTGATATAACATCTCTCCATGTTGATGAAACCAAGCTCGTGTCCATTGAACACATGTATCATTCTATTCCTGAATTTCATTCACCTATCGGCAATGACTTAGGTCTTGTCTCAAATAAAGTTGATTTTTTTCCATCAAATCCACGGACCATGTCATGCATGCAAATCCATCCCCCCCTTTGGCGAACATTAATGGGCTGGATGTGAGTCCTAGTCTGATTGGTGCCCCTTCATCTAGTCCTTTTCATCCATTGTACCTTGATTTATTTCATTTGTCTACTACACCAACAGTTTCTACAAACCAGTCACATCTTTATCCTTCTTGTGTTCGTTGCAATCATGTACATGGGGGTGATGTTTCACAGTCACAGTCTCTTGTTCCAGATCTCTTCCATCCACAATCTTTAACAAGTGAAGAATAAGGCCTTACATCTCAGCCAATTCAAGATGGTTCTCTCATTAATTCCTCTGCACTCTCAATCCAAGAAGAGCCTTATGTGTCAGATAGCCAACCTGATCAAAATGGTGGCTTCAATGATTGTCATCATACCGAAAACATATTTGCTCACACCTCTAGTGATTATCATTCATATCCATCTATTAATCCTACGAAGCAACCATAATTTGATGATCTACCTTTCGAATGTTTGGGGACTCATCAGGAAGTTGAGGAAATTAAGCTTTTGCTGATGGTTATGTCAGGTTCTCACGTTCCTGATGAGACTCCTGAACCAAATCAAATTAGGGTTTCTGAAATTAGGGTTGTTAAACATCACGCTCCTCTCAGCATCATCTTGCTGGATTCGAGCTCATCTTGGAAAGCCTCTAATTCGAGTGATGTCTCTCTAAGAAAATATTTCCATCACCTTTTAGCTAATATGCATCAACCTCTATACCCTAATTTGTTTATTGAACGGAGTGCATCGACCATTGCCTCAAATCTATTTTACCGTCACCCATTTGACACGGGTTATGAACAGGTACAAGTAGATGATGTCTTACAATCCTCTGCATGTGAGGGTACAATCACCTAACCTCTCCTTTTTCTGGTAATCTTCTGGTTGATTCACTTCATTCTTCGGAATCTAAAGAATTTGATATGTTGGATTGCCACTCTATCAATGTTCAGACATCTAATTCAATCAACAACGTGTTCATTGATAATTTTCTTGGCACAACTAATGATGACCATATGCATTGACTTCTAATATTGTAAACCTACCGATATTTGATGGTGTGCCATTTGAAGGTTCAGAGATTTGTTAGGATGGTGAGGCACTTCATCTTTCACTGATGGTTATGTTAGGACCTCACGTCCTCGACGAAATCCATGGAAGAATTCAAACTAGGGTTTCTGCACTTGAATCCTCAAGTATCTTAGTTACACCCAGTGAAAACACCTCTTTTCAGAGTCATCAAGTTGATCGTCCTCTGTATCATGATAAGGTCGTTGATTGGATTGAAGGATCTTATCTGGCAGATTTCTCTACTAGTAGGCAACATCTTGCCTCACTTACATTGGATTTAGGGTTTAGAATGAATGGATGTATCTCATGGATGGATGATTATGAATTTCAAGTTTGTGATTTTGTTTATCAGGATTGGATTGCAGTTTGCCTTGAATGATCTTTTCTGGTATGTTTCCCTGTAAGCAAACGTGACTTTCTTGCTATTGTGCATGTTTCATAGGTGAGCATTTTGGCTTTTGCACAATTCTTTTTACAAATTTTAATTGTTGTCACATTTGTTTTTGCAGGTCAGAAACTGTTGTGATCGCTGAATTGGAAGTTTGATTTCCCATCACCTGACCTCCTCTTCGGTTAAATTAGGGTTTAGGGTTTAGACTAGTTAGGTTTTAGGTTTTTCTTATTAATTTACTAATTGAGGTTTTCTCCTTAGAATTTTCTTTATGGTTTGAATTTGTTATGTTTTGTTTTACTTACTGTAGGTAGTTTAGTTTCCTGCATTTTGATTTTCTACTAACTTGCACTCAGATTCTTGCACTACTTATTGTTGCATAGCCTGCATAACATTTTTGCATGGTTCCTTTATCTGCAATCAACGGATCTCTTCCACCCACAACATTGAATTGAATCATAATCCCTACCTGTTGCATTACATCATGCATTTATCTTCTTGCTTAGCATACACTTGCCTTGACCTAGCCTAACATCTTTCTCTATGTTGCACGCCACTGCATGAGCCTTCTCGAACCTGATGCCTTCGAATCTTCGATGCTATGACTGGCTTTCTCACACGTTTGCACATACTCAAACCCTAAGGGAAGATTGTTTGGGCTCCTTACGCATGTCGAAACCCTAGAAGAGATCCCCTAGTCACCTTGCCCTAACATTAAAACCCTAAGCCTCATGATTGTGTGTAGTCATGATGGTTACTCCAATAGGTAGCTTCTCTTAGGACCGGCCATCAAAGTTACATCCTAGATATCTCTCCTATGAGTCTCACTTATTAACATGGAAAATAAGAACAAATTTCTCACGGGGAACCCTAATCAGTTTGAATGACCTATACCCATAACTTGAACCTTGTGGTTAGCGTGGTATGAATGTTTCAATGACTTGTTTTCATTGTCCACTTATTCACTAGAGATGAGAAGTGGAAGCTTGGCACTAGGGAAAACCTAAATCACGATATCTCGTAGTTTTTTTCAAACAAGAAACAACATCTCTTTCTTGTAAAATAAGTTGGGATCCCTCATCCGCCTTAGCACAATGAATGCTCAGTACCAAATGCACACATGAAAGAAAATTAAATTAAATAAAGGGAAAAGGTTCGAGAAAGGATTCCTATGCAAAGAGGTAATATGACGACTCCACTGGGGTACTGACTAGGCTCACTGGTAGCAGATCAACGTCTGTGATTTCTTGAAGTGACTCCGTTCAGGTACTATCTAGACCTGCTGGTAGCGGAGCAACATAGAAACTTATTTTAAAAATTATGAATATAATAAGTCCTCTGCCTCGTTCTTCACATCATCATCAACCACTTGCACATGGAAACTTCTAATTGGGTGTTTACTAACTAGCAAGACCTAGCTGAGACACAAAGGGAAGGCATATCTGTAAATGTCAAGGCAACGCGAGAGGTACCCATAGTGACTACTCAATATTCCCCCTACATCATTATCTAGAATCGAACTATTATAGGGATGTTGATAGAGATACTGGATTCTACTAGCGGTTCGCCAATTGTTGTAGCCACTATAACACCACCCAAACTTTTTGGGCATATCCAAAATTTTGGGTACCCTACTGCTTGCCCCATGCTACTAGGATTTCGATAAGGCCTTCAACTGATTACTCTCCCCGCGACCCTTCTTAAAAAACCCTATTGATGCACCCACTCACGCTTCATACATTGCATCCGCACATCATGTTTTATCTCAGATATAGCCCTTAAGATCGCCTTAGGGCTTTTGAAGGTCAATAGCTCCATTGATACATTAAGAGTCTCCCATGATTTTGAAACTCATCTTTGCATGATATGCATCACAATTAGTAGTTTCCCTATATTTGGACAAGCATGCATTCAGTTTGGCTTTCCTTACGATTGAACATATTAGGGTTTGGGAGAAACCCTAGATTGTCAAAAGAGTAATCCCCTCCCCGTTGTTACTTAATTCGCATGCCTCTAGGGGCACATTCTTGTCGGAATCACATGACATCATGGTTTGAGTCATTGCAGGACTTATTCCCATGAGTTGTTGGTTGGTCCTACTCCTCAGAATGTGCATTAGGGTTATGAGAATTTAGGGTTTGAAAGACTATGGTTTCTTCCTTATATTATAAAACCCTAAGTGATAATGACCAAGAATGTAAGGATAGACCTAGTTCTCCTGAGCTTCACTTTGGCTTGCATCACTCAACTTGCTCCCCACCTAGTTTTAATGATTCTTAGTGACATCAATCGCATCCATCATTCCTTTAATGTCCATGAACATATGCATTAAATTCCCAAGATAAGGTTTGTTTATGCAGGATAGATTATGCCTCCAAAGCTTGGCATACTCCTTCATATGTTAATCACTAAGAGAATGTCCGAACAAGCAAAATAATAATGGTTTACAAAGTCACCTTAAAGGGCTATTTCTCTAATTATGTATGAAACTTCGAGCTTTATTTCTCACAATACACTTGCAATGTGGTGGTAGTACATTGTGCCAATAGCTAAAGACTTCTTTTAGGTTCTCTATCAACCATGTTGCATTTATGAAACCATGCTTATTGCACCTTTGAAAACATAAAATGTCCTATTTGCTCCTAATTCATGTGGTGACTAGGTCCATGACCCATAGAATGCATTTTCACCAATGCTCCAAGGAGATGGCGTCATAATTACATCATCATCTTGAGTATCACCTATATTTAATAATGTCAACAAGATCCCAATTTTTGAGTTGGCTTCTAGATTCTGGCACGCCTCATTCAACCCATACAACTTGTTAAGTTGGTTTCTTTATCACTTAGGCATGGGAAATTGTTTTGTCATTTATTTACCTTCATGCTTTCACATGAAAAGTATCATATCTATAAACTAACTTGTTCTTTTTTATTGACCTTTTTAAGGAATCTAGAGTGGGCTTGGATACACATCGATCGATGCAATACGTACACTAACAATACCCTAAAATGAAATTAGTTGAGCCTCATGAATTATTTCCAAAGCATGGTATCGTTTCATGACTCTAAATACAAGTTAAAGGGCCTTTCGACAATTCATGTCAAGTCTTAGTTGATTATAGAATGTGTTGAGAAGCACACATAAACGTTATATGGCGAAGGAAAATGCTATGCAACTCACATTTTAGGGCCTCACTAGCACTAGAGTGGCAACCCTCAAAGAACACACATAGCATGCATATGCGTGGATAGGTTGCCTCAAAGGCATCCATGACAAATTAGCAAGAAAATGATTTTTTGAACCAATTACGAATAGAATGATTTTGAATAGTCAAGGGGGAACATAACGATGCTATGGTCTTATTTTTTTTTATTATTTTTTTACCATCTGAGGGTGTAGACGAGTTGTCGTGGGGATTGTGTGGTAATCACAACATCTATGCGTCAGACTAAAATGGTTATGCCCAGAGGTAACATGTTATAAGCACACCATACCAATGTTTCATAGTGACAACTCAATGCTACGTAAATGGTATGCTACACCACTGTGCTGATGACAATGAACGAAAGGTGGCACATATTGATGCACCATAAGATGGTTTGGGCATATATTATTGTAAAAATTGTACTTCTTAAAATATGTAAGATCATGGTGGGTTGGGTGAGCATTACAGAAGGCCATGACTATCCATGTATACTTAAAGGGGAGCACAACTAGATTCTAAGGTTAAATCACAGTATGGGTACATTTAAAAGCACTCCAAGCGAACTGGTACATGCTCTGAGTCGCAGCCATGGTGAGATACTCAGGGAGCTGGAAACTCCACCAAATCTTCCAAAGCAAGAAGTTTTGATTCAAGATTGCTGCACAGGAAATTAAGAAAGTGCCTATGGCAGTTACAAGCATGCCCATACCAATCCTTGATACCCTTTTGTCACTTTCATAGAGAGCCTGGTGAACCTGTCTCATGCAACTCTTGAAACTTCTAATGGATGAAGTCATTGGCCTCTCAAGTCAGCCGAATTTCATGAGGTCACCAAATGGATGCAGAAGTAAAGAGGCTTGATTTTGTCAAGTTCATGTAACGAAGTAGTCTCTAAGTCGCCCCTTGAGCCTTCAGGGAAGCAACTAGGAATGCAAACTTTGCTCAAATGCACCTATGCGACTAGTCACACTTTGAGCCCTCAGGAAAGGAACTAGGAGTGTGACCTCTACTCAAATGCGATTATGCAACCAATCACATACCTTATTGGTCTTTTTCTCTCACCAATCACTAAGTCGCACTCTGGGCCCTCCGGGAGGCATCTAGGAAGTGTGATTGGGACTATGGTGCGAGTATGCGACCTCCATAGGTTACGTTGGCTTATGACTTCCTCGAATATGCGACTCTGCCTCTCCATCCCTCTTCAGGTCACAGAGTCACATTTAAGAACCTGGAAGCATGGTCCTCGAGGTGCGACCTATCTAAATCACAACTCTGTGGTCCTTCTCTAAGTCGTTAAGTCGCAGGATCGTGCTTAAAACAGGATAGCGACCTATAATTGCTCTCTCTCCCATGTGACTACACGAACTACTTCCTAGAACCTCTACTCATATATGTATTGAGCTGTCATCGAGTGGAATGGTCTACTTGTTTTACCTAAATTGATTAGCCTAGAAGCATGAGAAAATTCAAGAATTACATGGCTAGCAAGGACCACCAATAACATTGCATCCATTTGAATATATGCATCTCTCCCTCTTCGAACAATATGCACCAGCGCATTATATGAAGAGAATAGGGTCTGGATAGTGCCAAGGAACAAATGAATCACATATTGTTGTGTTGCCAGCATAAACAAAATCAACGTTATCAACAAACTTCCTAAGGGAGCTTATTGACTGCTTCTATATAAACTTGATGCTATAATGGGAACGTGTGTGCATATTTCTATTTTAAGAAAGGTTAGGAGAGAGTCCCAACAAGCGCAATAAGAGAATCCATTGAAGGGGCTGGATGAAAACTATGAAAGGTACCAAACAACATAGAACTCCATGAGTCTACTCAATTTCAAAGAAATTAACCTCACATAAAGAGTCTTAGATCCAAAAACTAGCAAGAGTACATGCCTATTGGAACTATAGAACTATGTGGCTATATTCAACACTTGTCCTATGGGTCACAAAAGAGAGAGGGGATGAGAATGCTAATCTATGTGAAGAAGTCAATACTGCTTAGACATTATGTCAGTGTCAATGACAGATAGCAGGGAAAAGCAAGAATATTGACCTAGAAGAGGAAGCTAGGGTTTCCGTAAAAGCCACACAATCAAGGTTTCAACAAAGTCGGGATTGGAACCATTCAGTCTCCTAAATCCTAGTGGCATTAGATGGCTAGATGCAAGAGATGCACAACGATAAGAACTTCAACCATTCATGCAGGTAGAAGGAAGGGAACGAAATGTTCGAGAGACTAGGGTTTCTCATGGAGCTTGCATAACTAAGGTTTATTTGAGCAAACAAGATGGTCCCTTCCAAGTTCTAAGAACATTACAATAAACTCAAATGCACATTACCAGGAGATAGATGAATGCAAGTAAGGTGTAGTGGCAAGAAAATAGGCCTGCCTGAGGATCAAGAATTCACTGTTGAAATTGCAACAAGATGATGGAGCTTAGTGAAAAGAGTCACCTTCACTAAGTGGGTCCACAGACAAATTATGGCGCAAAGTCTATTTTTAGACATATGGATCATGTCTATGAGTTGCAGAATGTTGTTTATGGATGATTGGTCAAGTGCAAAAATAGATGGACTTCTATTTTTACACAACAACGGTGACACTGTCAAGTCTAATTATAGAGCAGTCAAATATTATTAGCTTATAATAATATTTAGACTATAAACTTTATCTTATTCTCTTGGAGCACTTCAGTTTGAGCTACAGATGTCGAACATGCAGCTGTGAGAAGGAAATACGCTTTCTTTATGGGTCAGTTGAGTTGTTGCATGTATGAATTCAGTCAGAACTCAATCAGTTGAGTTTGGTGGAGTTGATGTGGAGTTGATGGAGTTGTGTTCAATTTGACTTAGTTAAACTAGTTGTAATTAGTCTAACTGAAAATATACTAATGATGAGTT
>APFE030641348.1:102720-122662 GCA_000404065.3 Pinus taeda | reverse complement strand
TATATGTAGGAGTCTAAGGAGTCACAATATAACCCAGCTGACCTAACAATAATAATATAAAGCCACAAAAATAACAATAGAGGATTCTATGGGGCACAATAATAACAATATGGGGACAATAGGGGCACAACAATATTAATAAGGGGTACAACTACAATAGTAATGGGGTAATCACTAGTATTATAGGGACCCAACAAAACATTTCATTATCCATAAACAAAATATGTGTGATATTGCATTCCCAATGAATGTAAATCCATTTCAAGCTCCAATTTTTTGATGTCTATTTTGAATAACTATTCAATCCTTCACTATTAGTAGAAGTATGGGAGGGGAAATGAGGAATCCTTGTTTAAGACCCATGCTTGGTCTAAATAAAATGAAATTTTCTCCATTAATTAGGATAACAAAGGATACGAAGGTAATGTAGTTCATCACATATGCTACCAAATTATGATAAAATCCTAAGTGAATAAGGATTAATCTAAAATAAAGTTATTTGTTGTTGTGTGTGTACATACATACATCTCTCTCTCTACATGTGTGTGGGTAAGGACATAAATGTAATCTATATCATAGATATATGTGTGTGTGTGTGTGTGTGTGTGTGTGTGAGAGAGAGAGAGAGAGAGAGAGAGATGTGCAAACACACATACGCTGATTTTATTTGATATTGACTCTTATTCACTCCGGATTTTATCAAAATTTTGTAGGATGGACCCTTATTCACTTCGGATTTTACAAAATAGGATGGGTGATGAACTACATTACCTCTATATCCTTTGTTTTCCTAATTAATAGAGCAACATCCCCTTTCTTCATACTAAGAAGGGGTCCTAGATAAGGATGCCCCCTTCCCCCTCTCTTGTTTATACTAATAGTGAAGGGTTGAGTAGATTATTAAAAGTGACATAAAAAATGGTAGCTTTACAGGTATTTGCATTCATCGAGCATGCAATATCACACATATTTTATTCATGGATAATGAACTTATTTTGAAAGAAGGTGCTAGAGGGATAGTTGAAAAGTTTGAAATCATTTTGGACTTATTATGTGAAGATGGAAATATGCTAATAAACCTTGATAAATCCATTATGAACATGTGGGACATACCAAAGAATGAGTAGAAGATTTCTCGTATTCATTTCTGTATTAGGTGATAGATTTGGATTAAGGATTAAAATACTTGGGTTTGTGCCAAAAAACAAACCTATACAAAAAAAGTGATTAGGAATGGTTGATTGCCAAAGTAGAAAAAAATAAAGATAAAACATTTGTGCATTTGGTGTCTCTAAAAAAGGGGGAATATGGGGTGACTTGCCAAAATTGTTCTAGAAGTAATACAAGTATACTAGATTTCATTGGCTTAGGTCTTGAAAGGTCTGTCTGATCTATAGTCTGCCGTGGATATTCCACTAGAAAGTTTGTCACAACAAATCTGATAAAATTATACTTAAAAATCAAAAAATATACATTATTAAGGTTGATTCTTCATAGATTTCTAGATCTGTAGATTATTGTTTATTTATGCATGCAAATTAAAATTTATGTAGAAAATAGAGAAAATCGAAATGAAAACTCACGAATCACATTTCACACAAGATATATCCTAGGAAACTCTTTCGGAAGAAAACCCAACTTGAAGGTGAGGTTGCTTTACTCTCTTTCTCTAAATAGAAAATAGCCGCGAATACAAAGAAGTAAGTCTTGTGGCCCATAGGCTACTACATTGGAAAAATCGTCTCATTGTGTTATCTCCCCATCCTTCTCAACTACTCTACTTGTCTATGGAACAAATGCACTAAAAAAGAATGGAACCCTTTTCCTCCTAATGGCCTATTTATAACACAACCTAGTAGCCCAATAATGGTTAGGTTTAACTCCCTCAACTCTTAATTAGAGTTATAATATGGAATCTTATAGAATAGTATTCCCCATTATCATGTGGATAACCACTTTTCCTTGAGTAATGGGGGATGACATGTCATCCTCTAGAATTATGGCGGTGAAAACAGGAAGGTCAACTTCCAAGTGGAATAAATTTTCCATATAGATGTTGATTGAGGCGATTCGTGTGCTATTGGAAATGTCTCCATGTGTAGAATATGAAAAGAAGGTGTTTCAATTAAGTAACATTTTTTTACCCCAAAAAATGTCATTGATGCCTCAAAATTCAATTGGAAGGTTTTAGACTCGAGTTTACCAAACTTGGTCGTGCCGATGAACCAATTCCTCCATTTTTTCCACTCTAAAAGGATTGAGTTGCATGAAAAACATTATAATGATCAAATATAGGTCATACCTCCCCATTAGGGGATGATTTTGGTCCCCAAAGGCTTCTACTAATTGAGGTGAGGAAAATTTTCCTATACCTTCTCTCAGGCGTACCATTTAGCGTTGCCTGGAAGTTGTCCTTTCAACCCAACCTACAAAAAGTCATGCTACCCCTATTTTGTAGTTCTAGACCTCTTTTGTAAAAATGTATCCTCTGTCAACTCTACCTGCGAATTTGGTGTGAAATCCTCTACAAAAGGTAGGACTTGTTCCTCTCCTTTATCAAGCATAGAAGGCTCATAGAGTTTCAGGTTATCTACATTCACAACTGAGTAAATGTGCATGTATGGGGGTAGATTAAGTCTATAAGCATTATATCCAACCTTTTCCAGTATTTCTAATGGACCATACCACAAAGCCTTGACTTTATTACCTAGACCATGTAGTCTCTCCTTGTTCAACTATTACAATACTCTGTCTCCCACCTTCAAATAATTCTGTGTTATGTGTTGATCATGTCGAGCCTTGTATTTTTCTTATGACTTTTGCAATGTCTCTTCCAATTTATGTGGATTTTCCTACTCTTTTCTACAATTTTTTCATCCCTTAAGGTATCCCTTGTAATATCCTCTATTACTCCTCCTTGTGCCCATATGCAATATCCAAAGGTGAAGGTGGAAAGTATCCAAAACAAGTTTCGAATGGGGACTTACCAGTAGAAGTGTGGACTGCTATATTATAAGAGTGTTGCATATCTACCAATTTTTCATGTTAGGTCAGTGGATGGTTTTGATTGCAAATCCTCAAAAGTTGCACCAAAGCCATGTTGATTACTTATGACTTAACATCTATATGTGGATAGAATGTTGTAGACCTCTTCAAATTTTTGTCCATCTTCTCCCACAATGTAGTCTAAAAAGTGTACCGAGCCCTGTCCAAAGAACAAGTTCCCTTCTTCTTACCCACTAATGGTCTTCTTACAGGGAATGAGAACACACATCTTGTTGAACATGCCAACTACCTCAAATAGGTAGTCGTGTCCCTTCTTGGTTGTTGGTAAACCTCTCACAAAGTCCATGGAAATACTTTCCCAGGGATGAGTGGGTATAGGTAAGGGATGGTATACACCTTATTTCTTGTTACTAAGCTTGCTAGTACAACGAAGCATACATCCTCTTTTGAACCTAGCTACGTTTTACCGCATCTTGGACTAATACACATACCTCTGTAAGTTGGCCATTGTCTTCCCTACACCAAAGTTCCCTACAATCTTGGAGACATGAGCCTCTCTAATCTACTACAATCGCTCACATTTAGTAGCACATAGCTTATTCAACATGTAGAGTAAACCATCTTGGAGGGGTTAGTCAATGATGCTATCACCATCATGCACATGACTTTAGATTTGTAATTGTTGAAACACCTTCTTGAAGTCCTCATCCTCTGAATATGCTTCTTTGTATAAATCAAGGGTGAATGGGTTCATGTGCATTAGAGTTTCTAAAGTTGCGATATTTGATGTGCTCGCCTTGAAAAATTTCCATCCAACTTATTTTTGTGTTTCCCTTCTTGTATTTCATCACTAAATTAAAATGGCGTAGAAACCCCATCCACTTATAATGCCTGGTATATTGTAGCTTACTCTAGGGCTGCAAGTTCTCTAGTGGCTAGTGATAAATGTGGATTACTGTCTCGTTTTCCATCAGACAATGCTTCCACTTCTTCACAACTTGCACCAAGGCATAAAGATCCTTATTATAGGTAGGTTAGTTAATAATTTCCTGATGAAATAGAGTCAGAATGGTAGCATACATGCCATCCTTCCTCCGTCAATATCGCTCCTATAACATACCCATTCACATTTGTCTCCACTTCGAAGGACTGTTGCAAGTTCGGTAATGCAAAAAATTTGTGCTTGACTGATCTTCTTCTTTAGCTCCTCAAGGGCCCTTTGTTGAACCTTTCCCCACTAAAAACTCTTCCCACTTGTTGTTATGGCGTGGAGTGGTGCTATTACAACTGAAAATGAGGTTGTGAATTTCCTCAAGTATTATGTTGCCACAACGAAAATCCTAACCTCAAAAACATTAATAGGCACCGACCATTTCATGATGGTCTACATCTTAAAAATATCCATTTTCAACTCTCCTCCACCTATCACATACCCAAGCTACACCAAATATTGTTGTGAAAACCCACACTTCTTGAGATTTGTTAGAAACTAGTGCTTCTCCAATGTCTCCAACACGTTTGCCAAATGTTAGATGTGCTCCTCCCAAGTAGCATTGCATACCAATATAACTTCCAAATAGAAAATAACAAATGAAACTATAAAAGGATGCAATATATCATTCATTGACCTCATAAGTCTAGCTGGTGCATTGCATAGGCCAAATGGCATGAATAACCACTCATACAAACCTTACCTAGATTTGAATTTGGTTTTCCAAGTATCTTCTTCTCTAACTCAAACATGGTGATATCCAAACTTTAAGTCCAACTTGGTGAAGTATTTTTCTTGTTGCAACTGATCCAACATATCATTTATCTTAGGGAGGGGTACTTGTTCTTGAGTGTGATTTTGTTCAATGCCTTGCAATCTGTACACATTTTTGAATTCCCACCTTTCTTTGGCTCAATGATGATGGGTGATCCACATGGTGATGTACTTGTTCGAATGACACCTTGTTATAGTAATTGTTGCAACTATTTCTTCACCTCACTTGCATTTATAATAGACTACCTATACAACCCAATGTTTGGCAATAGGGAGTTTGGAAACACCTAGATCTCGTGCTCCACTTCCCTCTTGGGTGGTAGCTCTTTAGTATCCTGGAGAAAATCCCTATATGCCTGTAGAAACTCTTCTAGTTGTTATTTTTATTTCCTAGTACACCCCTCCAGAGATGCCTTTCCTTATTTTTCCAAGGAAAAAGGCATAATTTTATTAATGAAAACAAAATAACATGTTGAATTGGCTAAAAAGCCACATCATCAAGTCAGAGGCCAATGATAAACAAAAACAAGCATAAAAATACAAGATAATATACATGACGAGAAAAAGCTAAGCTTTCCCCCCCTTCTTGTTTTCAACTCTTCACCATTCCCCTTGGGATGGCACCGAAGAGACAAGTGCAAGTTGATTCCCTACATCCATTTTGGCATTGTCCTTGTCTGAGTCTGAATTATCAGATGAGTGAATACACTTATTCCCACTGATGTCCTCATCATCAGGTGATCTCATAATGAGATCTAAGACAATAATAAGGTATTACAGACTTATATGCATGGATTTGTCTATGTCATTATGCAATGGATCGATAAGATTGCGAAATGCATAGACAATGAATTAGTAAACAAAAACATAATAGGCAACACATGACACAACAAATTTAATGAGGAGTTGACCCAATACTCCTGGGCTACATCTCCTGGTCCAACCTTCAGTGGTAGCCTCTCTATTATATCTTCAAGCAGAGTTCTTTTTACAACATGGAGCTCAATTTGAGCCTCACACACAATAGAATACAATAACAAGAGCTTTACTTGAACCTCTCAAGTTTTCTTTGAGTACACAGACTCCCTCAATGCTCTCTGTCTTTGTCCCAACTCTGTCTCGACATTTGCCTGCAATACTGCCTCCTTTTTCTTTACTCTCCATTTGTGGCTTTAAAGCCAAAACTGCGCTGCCTGTTCATTTCAAATTCTCGTCTCTCAGTCTCCCTGGCCTCTGTCCACTTCGAATCCCTCTTCCAGCGTTATAAAATCATTGCTTAACGCATAGAGAGGAGGTGCCCACCTATTTTGTAGCCTAAGAGTGAGCCAGGCCTCTGCAACTCCTGAAATAGCCGCGCTCTGTTAAACATAGTGAAATGTATTTTAATGGAGAAAATCCACCAAAACTCAATGTGTCGGACTTCAAAATTTCCTAACTGCGCCCTATTCTCCCATCGGGTCTACCTATTGGTCATTGTAGCTTATCACAATGGCTCTGTCCCTTTGTGTTTCGTAAATATATTAAAACTATGAAAATGCATTAGAAATGGGTTTCCTCTGGATGTGAAACTATATATAATAGCCTTAAGGTATCCTTTCGGGTCCCACTTATCGCATCGGCACTTTCTCCTTCGCATTTCGTTTAACAAACGAAACTGCGAAAATACATTAAAAAATGGTGTTTGACGGATCTCAAGATCCATACAATATGACTTATAGTATTATCGGGTCCGGTCCATCGGGTCGCATATATGCATATATACATAACCCTCGCTCCTTTTAATTTTGCCGATTGCGATTTGGCGATGCAACGTGGGCCGTCGATCTGCACGCTTGATCGACGATCCTCATTAACCTTACCAGTCACCATCACATCTCCTATGAGGTTCCTACCGATTGTCGTCCCAAGTCTTATGTGGATCCTGCCGATACTCGCCGAAGGCCACCGCTGATTGCGCTTCGCTGCTCAGATCTAGACCGTTGATCGGCCAGATCTGATGGCTACTGTGCATTACTTTGTTCCGCCTCCGATACTCTATTTTTTTCACTAATTTCATGGGTTTTTTCCTCCTAATAGTATTCTAAAAGGCTTCCTTATGCGATTTTCTTTGGTCTTTGGCATGATTTTTTGAGTTTTTGAAGACAGAGAGAGTGTTTCTTGGATCCATTTGGATCATGCCTTCCCACTAAAAAGGCTTTTGGACCACCAAAAATTGGTTTTCAAGCATTGTTTAAGTGAGGATACAGCTGCCTCACTTGCCCAATCTCTATCCATTTTGCACTGCTAGGTTTTGAACCTTTGAGTCCAATTCTAAGGTACTCCACATCCCCTCTACGCGTAGTCCTCACCTTCCTATCCAGAACTGTATCTTCATGCAGCTCGTTGAGGTATTCAGGCAATAGATCATCACTGGAAGGCAATTGACTTTACTCTTCAGGATATTCAAATAAAGAAGGTTCCAACAGTCTTAAATTTTATGCATTTACCACTGAATAGATGTGCATGTATGCTGGCAGATCAAGGCAGAAAGCATTCTCACCAATTTTCTCAAGTACCTTAAAAGGCCCATACCTTATTGGCTTCAACTTCTTTCCTTCACCTTGCATTCTATCTTTGCTGATATACAACCAGACTTGATCACCAACTTGGAAGTTGTGCTCCACCTGATGTTTATCATGCCTTGCCTTGTATTTGGCTTGGCTCTTTTCCAACTGTTCTTGCACTACCTGGTGAATCTTTTGGACCTGTTCAATGAATTTGGCTCCTTTGTCCACATCACTGTGTTCAGTAATTGCTATGTCCTTTCCGAAGAAAAAATCCAAGGGAGACCTTGGTATGAAACCAAAACAGGTCTCAAAAGGAGATCTCTATGTAGAAGAATGTTTAGCACGATTGTAAGCATGTTGCACATAACATAAATGTTCATCCCAAAGCTTGGGATGCTTGCCACAATAACCCCTGAGCAACTGGATCACTGTCCTATTGACTACTTCTGTTTGGCCATCAGTTTGTGGGTGAAAGGTTGTGCTCTTCTTCAGTTTGGTGTCCATCAATTCCCATAGACTTGACCAAAACTTCCCAACAAATCGAGAGTCTTGATCAAATAATATGGAAGTGGGTAACCCGAAATGCACCCAGACATGTTGAAAGAATAATTTCGCTATTTGTTCAGCTGTAATCTACTTATTAGGTATTAAAATACACATTTTGCTGAACCTATTCACAATAACATATAAATAGTCACGTCCCTTTCTATATTTTGGCAATCCCCCAACAAAGTCCATGGAAACACTTTCCCAAGGATAGGAAGGAACTAGTAGTGGAGTGTACAAGCCTAGTTTTCTATTGCTGGGCTTACTTTTAGCACACATGGTACACCCTCTTACATATCTAGAAACTGTTTCATGCATTCTTGGCCAATAGCAGTATCTTTGCAGCTGTGCAACTGTTTTACTTACACCAAAATGACTTGATACCAGAGAAGTATGTGCCTCCCTAAATATGTTAATTCTCTCTGTTTGTGGAATGCATAGCTTTCCCAAATGATACAAGAGTCAGTCCTTAACATAGTAGTCCAATTCTTCTACCTTTTTGCCATTACTTAAAGCTGCATATACATCTTTAAAGTCTATATCTTAAGCATATTGTTCAATGTAGCTTTCATGCATTACTGAGTTATGCTTAAATATAGTAGATGCATTTATGATTGGTTTGGACAACATATATACAACTTTATTATGTATGCCCTTTTTATATCTGATGACTAAATGAAACTTCTGTAGGAAACCCATCCACCTATGATGTCTTGATTGCTGCAATTTAGTTTGTGAGTGAAAATATTGAAGTTGCTGATGATCAGTATGTATAATTGTTTCTTTGCCCATTAAGTAATGTTTCCACTTTTTCACACTCTAGACTAATGCATACAATTCTTTATCATATGTAGGATAATTAACTACTACAGAATTAAAAGTCTTAGAATGCTAGCATATGGATTTACCATGTTGCATCAACACTGCTCCCATGGCATAGTCATTGGCATCAGTTTCGATCTCAAATGGTTGTTGAAGATTTGACAATGCTAGTACTGGTGCTGTACTAATTTTTTCTTTCAAGGTGTCGAAGGATTTTTGCTGTTTGCCTCCCCACTAAAACACCTTCTTCAATCCTGTTAAAGAATGTATGGGAGCTTCAATTAAGGAAAAGTTAGCAATAAATTTTCTCCAATACTGTGATGCTCCTAGGAAGCTTATAACTTCTGTAGCAGATTTGGGTTTAGGCTAGTTTACACTGACTGCAACCTTAGAGGGATCTATCTTCAATTCACCGCCCCCTACAATATGAACTAAATAATTCAAAGATGTTTTACCAAATTCACATTTTGATAATTTAACATAGCGATTTTCTTTCTTCAAAACATCTAGAGTCTACTTTACATGCTTCAAATGTTCTTCCCATGTTTTACTAAAAACAAGAATATCATCCAAATATACAATTACAAAATCGTCAATAAAAGGCCTGAGTACATCATTCATACCTCTCATGAAAGTGGCAGGAGCATTAGTTAAGCCCAAAGGCATAACTAGCCACTAATACAACCCTTGCTTTGGTTTGAAAGAAGTCTTCCGTGTATCTTTCTCTGGTACTCTAACCTGATGGTAACCACTACGTAGGTCCAACTTGGAAAAGCAAACAACTTCTTTCAGCTGATCCAATAGATCATCGATGCGAGGAAGGGGATAACGGTTCTTGATCTTTATTTTATTAAGTGCTCTGTAATCAATGCACATCCTCCATGAACCATCTTTCTTCCTCCCCAACACGATTGGAGATCTGCATGGTGACGTGCTTGGTTTTATGAACCCTTTCTCGAGTAGCTCCTGTACCTGCTTCTTGATCTATGCATTCTTTAAAGCAGATAACCTATACATTCCGATGTTAGGCAATGGAGCATCTTGCTACAAATTAATATAATGTAGAATCTCCCTTTTGGGTGGCAGAACTTTAGGTTCTTGAAATAGAATATCATATTCTGAAACAACTTTTTCTAAATCATCTTGTGGTTTAGCATTACAACCTTCAAATACATTGGTTTTATCAGGTTCCTTTTTCTTTACAACCATCAGTAAAAATTGCTTGCATGAATTTACAATTCTTTTCATCTGCCCTAAGTTTATGAGAGTATAATTATTCTTGAGTTTATGAGCTCTTACAATATATTCAATTCCATATTTAACAAGTTGATACTTATTTTCAGCTTTTATAGAAAATGGCTTTTCTATCATACAAGTAAGGACTTCCTAAAACAATTCCACATATATCCAAATGAACGATATCTAAATCAACCTTATCTACAAGTGCACACCCAAAAGAAAACCTAAGTTTACATTGTCTAGTCACTTGTAGCTTTGGTTTATCACATACCCAACCTATTGGATATGGCTTCTTGTGAGGTGTGGTTAGTAATCCCAGCTTCTTTACAATCTCTTCAGAAATTAAGTTTACTTGTGAGCCACTATCAAACAAGGTATCAATCTTTTGATGCTTGGAAATAACTCTAATATGAAAAAGCTCATGTCTTTTCCTCTCATTTTCTTCACTATCAATAGTTTATGCATAATTACTAGTAGATGCTTTAGAATTTTTACCTTTTATACCTATGGCTATGATTTTTGTTTCAGCACCTGAGTCTAACCCCAAATATTTCTGTATAACAACAATAATCTTCTTCTTCTTACCATCAAACTTCTTGAGTTTCAGCTCCGGATGCAAAGACCAACAATGTTCATCATCATGTCCATCCTTCTTACAGTGAGTGCCTGAAGGTTTGGCCTTTTGTATATCATTTTCCTTCCTCTCTTTCCATTTTTGCTTCCTCTTCTCCTTGTTCTTGCTTGCAGTGGATTTTGATGATCCCCCAATCTCTGGGTTCACATTCTTGCCTCTAGCCTCTAGATGGGTAGCCTGAACAGATACCTCATCTATGCTAGTAGGGTTAAACATGAGAATGGTGTGCCTCAAATAGCTGTGTAGACCACCTATATACTTCAACAAAGTTTTAGGTGAGTCTAAAGAAATTCCTAGAATCAAATCTCTTTTTCTAAATTATTGGATGTAGCTTTGTACACTTTGCCCTTTTAATTGGCGAAGAGTTTGCCAACTCATCATAGTTTTCTGCATATATGGATAGAATTGTTTTTATTTGCAGAAGCGAATTCACTCCGGACAAAAAGAATTTTACCATGCTTCTTCAAGTCAGCTTGTGTCCTGCCTTCCCACCATACCAAGGCAGTTCCTCCAAGGCGTAGGCTAGCCAGCTGAATTTTACTCCTGTCTGAATCAATGTTCTGCACCTTGCAATACACATCAATTTGTCTAATCCAGTTATCTAGCTTCTCTGCATTTAATTCTCCATCATATATTGGCAAATCAAATTTAACATCTAATTTAATCAGAGATGTTTTCTTCCTTTTATTTTCAGGGCTGTCAGGAGTTGTCGACAGAGGAACCTCTTTTCCTTTCCCTTTTCCTTCAGAATGGCCATCTATAAGAGATTATTCTGTTCCTTTGTCTTGTTTGGAGGTTGAAGAGTCTTCACTCTGACCTTTCTTAAATTCTCGAAAGATTTCTTCTACCATGGCTCTCATGGTCATGAAACTGTCCATGAACTAAGAGTTTGATTCCAAGGGGTTTTCTTCTGCCATTTCCCTCCTAGGATAGATTCTACCAATTTCTAGGTTAGTTTCAACCAATTCTCCTTCTCCTAATTTGAGCTTTGACCTAGTTATCATTCACCAATCCAACACAAGCTTGTCTAACCTTAGTAAACCTAAAGCTCTGATACCACTTGATCTGATAATGAGATCTAAGACAATAATAAGGTATTACAGACTTATGTGCAATGGATCAATAAGATTGCGAAATGGATAGACAATGAAGCAGTAAACAAAAAGATAATAGGCAACACATGCCACAACAAATTTAATGAGGAGTTCAGCCAATACTCCTGGGCTACATCTCCTGGTCCAACCTTCAGTGGTAGCCTCTCTATTATGTCTTCAAGCAAAGTTCTTTTTACAACAGTGAGCTCAATTTAAGCCTCACACACAACAAAATACAATAACAAGAGCTTTACTTAAACCTCTCAAGTTTTCTCTAAGTACACAAACTCCCTCAATGCTCTTTGTCTCTATCCCAACTCTGTTTCGGCATTTTCCTGCAATAATGCCTCCTTCTTCTTCGCTCTCTATCTGTGGCTTTAAAGTCAAAACTGCGCTACTTGTTCATTTAAGATTCTCATCTCTCGGTCTCCCCAGCCCCTGTCCGCTTTGAATCCCTCTTCTAGCATTATACAATCATTGCTTAACGCATAGAGAGGAGGTGACCACCTATTCTATAATGTAAGAGTGCCCCAGGCCTTTGCAACTCCTGAAATCACCGCGCTCTGTTAAACATAGTGAAATGTATTTTAACAGAGAAAATTTGCCAAAACTCAATGTACCAGACTTCAAACTTTCATAACTGCGCCCTATTCTCCCATCGGTTCCGCCTATTGGTCGCTATCGCTTATCGCAATGGCTTTGTCCCTTTGTGTTTTGTAAATATATTAAAACTGCAAAAATGCGTTAGAAATGGCTTTCCTCTGGATGTGAAACTATATATAATAGCCTTAATGTATCCTTTCGGGTCCTGCTTATCGCATCGACGCTTTCTCCTTCACATTTCATTTAACAAACGAAACTGTGAATATACATTAAAAAATGGTGTTTGACGAATCTCAAGATCCATACAATATGGCTTATCATATTATTGAGTCCGGTCCATCAGGTCGCATATATACATATATACATAACCCTCGCTCCTTTGTATTTTTCCTATTGCGATTTGGCAATGCAACATGGGTCGTCGATTTGCGCGGTCAACAGTCCTCGTTGACCCCGCCAGTCGACATCGCATCTCCTATGAGGTTCCTGCCGATCACCATCGCAAGTCTTATGTGGATCCCGCTGATACCTGCCAAAGGCCTCCGCCGATTGCGATCCGCCGCTCAGATCTGGACCGTTGATCAGCCAGATCTGATAGCTACTGTGCATTACTTTGTTTCGCCTCCAATACTCTGTTTTTTCCACTGATTTCATAGGTTTTTGCCTCCTGATAGTATTCTGAAAGTCTAATTGCAACCAGTGATTCCAAGGTTTTGTTGGGTCTTGTGGGGTTCCCCCCTATGATTTAGGTTCCATTGGAGTCTGGTTGTTCCCCTTTGGTGATGGTTCATTGACAGCTTCATCCTCCTCCTCTTTAGGTTTCAGTGGGGGACATTGCCATCCTTTGGGTTGTTTCCGAAAACTCTTCTTTCTTTGAGAGTCTTTTTTAGCTTCTGGACACAAGTTGTGTAGGTGCCCTGTTTGCTTACAATTCCTACACCTGAAAGCTGTGTTCTCACAATCTAAAATCTGTGTCCAAATCCGCTTGTTGTGGATTAGGCGGATGCTGTTCATTAGGCCTTTGCTGAGGTCTAATTCAACACAAATACATGCATAAGTGAAAAACCTTTCCTCTATTCTTTGGGAACCAACCTTAATGAATTGCCCAAAACTATTGCCAATGCTAGCTAGAACCCTGCCATCCCAGAAATGAAGGGGGAGATTATGCACTCGAACCCATACCAACATTTTGGAGACAACCATGGTGTTTGCATCAAAGTCAAGGAACCAGGGAATAGTGAACAGGCCAGTTGGACCCCAGAACCATGGTCCTTCCTGAAGGATTTATTCTCTAGCTTAAGGAGTTGGGAACTTTACAATAAATAAACCTTTTGAGCAGAGATGTATATCACATTCTAATGACCAGTTATTTAAAATCCAGTGGAAGAGTTCAACTGGTTTAGGCTAGAAGCAATTAAAATGACAAATAATTGTGAGGGATTCATAAGAGACGCAATGCTCATCTGTGTCTAGCATGTTTATGTTAATTCTGGGATGTAGTTTAGTTGCTCCACTATATATGAGTCTGGAGTGTTTTCTGCATGTTTGGATGGTTCAGAGGCTGTCTTTTTCCCCTGAAAAATGTTCTTGAATGATGGTCACCCATTTGCATGCTTCTGTTTTGATCCCGAGCCTATTGATGTGCTGCCTCCCAAGCCTGATTTGCCCATTGTTGTAGCCCCACCATGTAATCTCAGGTTTAGTGTAATGGTGGAAGCAACAAGGATATGATACTCCTTCAAGGATTGGTGGTCCTGTAATGCTTTGCCTTCGAAGATCAAATTCTATGAATGGGTAGGGTATCGAAATTTTTTCGAGATGTTTTGCTTCAAATCTATCACTTTGTCTGTGTATTTTACCTAGAGTAAAACTCAAGACCTCGCAAGATTTTTAAAAATATTTGGAAACAAGTGGAACTTACCAGGTTCTGTGATCCCAACATGCCAAAGTGGTCGATAGACCCCTCGAGGGTAGATAGTCCAAGTGGCGCTAAGGGAAGAGGGGGTCAAATGCACACGGGGAATAGATTTCGGGCCACCACCGTCGAACCTTGAACCAAACCTTGAACTGTCCAAAGCATGAGAGGGCTGATGCACGAGCATATGCATGGGGTCGTTGGCCATCTTAGTGAACCATCAGTGGTAGCAGGATTTGAAGCCCACCCACCAGATGAGGAAATCCAAGCTCCCCATATAGTGATAAAGCCCCGAAGCCACAGAGGACCCATATCCATCACAACTCCAACAAATTTGTGACCCCACCGCTTGAACACAATGGCAACCAAACCTCGCCACATGTCCAACCCATCTACATGAAACATGCCATCAAAAGGAGCCGTAAATACCATCCAATAGTAAATGCGTTCAAAGTACACTACAAGAAGTTCAACTTTCCATTTCAGCCCTAAGATAGGGAGCAAGTGAGGGGGAAACGAAATCCCTTCAGTCCCACTAAGAGCGATGAATAAGATACTCAACATTGTTGGGGAAAAGCAAGGTGAGACCCCTTGCCCCAGAATTGTAGAGGAATAGAGAACAACACCATCCACAACAAAGACCAACCCTACCACACTGCAGCCTCCCACAACGACACTTGACCCAACCGCAGAAGGAGAGGAACTAGAAGCACCCACTCCAGGAGGCAGAAAAATGAATCTACGAACCAGAGAGGTGGAGTGAGGGTCTCGTGGCAGAGGGAGACCAAGAAGGAAAACCTTTCTGTATTTTCTGCAAGTCCATAGGAGGCAGAAAAATGAATCTACGAACCAGAGAGGTGGAGTGAGGGTCTCGTGGCAGAGGGAGACCAAGAAGGAAAACCTTTCTGTATTTTCTGCAAGTCCATATTTCTTTGAAAAAAACTAAAGCTTTGTGTATCCACCAGAGGCCTGATGCCTCCAACCCCCATTTATCCTTTGCGGCCACCGAGGAGCAAAAACTAGTTATCAGACCGAACTCTATGCTTCCCCATAGAGAAAACCTAATGCTCGCCGCTGCCAATTTTAAATCCATTTTAACTTTCCAAATCCTTTTCATGGTATTTCATTTAAGTAGGGAAGGTCTAACATACCCCTTTCCTTCTACTGACTCTTCTACAAACTAATTTTTTCTTAACAATAGTAAAACATACTTCTCACTAGAAATAATTACTTTTTTTGGCTTGGTTGACAATTACAAATGAATTTTTTACTTGCCTTTATGTGCATTGACGGTGAACGATTTTCCATCCTTGATAATTTAATATTAGTTGGATCTCTTCATGAAGATTGCATCTTGCATATACATGTAGGGACTTCAAAACACCACTCCACATACATCAAGAGAAACTCCACCTAGTTTTACTTCATTAATAAAATCAACACTAGTAAGAGACCTAGCTTTGCACTATTTTGTTACCATTAACTTTGAATCCTTATTTACCCATCCTAATGGATATGGGCTTGGATGATCACAAACTTCCAATCCCAATTTTTTGACCAACTTTGCTACAATGAGATTCACCTACAATCTTAAGTCAAATAAAGCACCAATATTTGTTTTTTTGACCTGTATCTTTATGTGGAAGAGTTTGATCATTTCTTTCTCTTCTTATTTCTAAAGTCTATTGAGATCCACATCCTTCTACAGTGACGTACAAAAACTATTCACATCCACATCTGAGTTTCTTTCAACCTGGTTGCTCAAATTAGTGGCCATGATAATCTTCTTCTTAGTATCTTTCTTTTTGATTTTTGGGTTAAGATCTGGACGCAACTTCCAACACTTATCCTTTGTATGACAATCAATGTTGCAGTGGTTGCAATTATCTTGACACTAGTGTGCAGTGACTACCATCTTTTTATCTCCCCTTTCCACTTATTCTTCCCCTCCTTAGAAGCATCCTATTGCTCCTTCTACTTCAATCCACTTGATTTCTTTTTCTTCAATCTATTCTCTAGGTATTGTTCTTATACACAAGTATCGTCCACCGATTTGGGATTGAACAATATCACTTTCTTCTACAAATGGTTGTGTAGAACCCCCAAATACTTAAGGAGTAAATCTTGTTGAAATTTTTAGCTATGGTCGATCTTCATAATTTTTGTAATATTGAAAAATGAATTATATTTGAAAAATAAAATTATATGAAGCATGTTCTTCATGGTTTCAAGGAAAAAAAATATTTTGTGTCCAAAATAAATATATTATAAAGCTTATCAAAGAATAAGAAAATGAAAAAAATTGAATTTGTATTTTACCTCCCTAAATGAAAAAGGGCCTCTTTCCTATGGTTCAAAGGCACAGAATTATATGAAATGGTTTGAGATTTGAGGATGAGACAGAGGCTTATGTTCAATCCTCTTGAATACTTGTTTGTTGTGGGATATATCTATAGTATAGTACGAGTTCTAAGGTGGATTAGGAGGATGTTTTCTTGACATTGTTGCAGAGCTTCTATATAAATAAAATGAGGGCTGATTTGGTGTTTGGTGGTTGGTCATCTTGCTAGTTAGTTGACTATGATGTATCTCTTGTTGCATTGATTATCTAATGAAAATGTTGGTTGGGTTTTTCCCATTGTGGGTTTTCCTAGTGTAAAAATTTGTGTTCCTTGTGTGGCTACCTCTTTACGTTCTTACTGACTTATTTGCTATATGGTTTATGATTTTTATGTAATTATTGAATGGTGGAATTATTTAATAAGATTGTGAAAAGATCATAATGATCAAAGATAATTATCACTATGGAAAGCTATTTAAAAAAAATCAACACATATGGGTTCTTTAAGGAGAAACCCAACATTATGGCCATCTTTCTAAATTCTATGGTGTACTTACGTACACTTTACCCCTGCTTCTACCTAAAGTAGTGCCACAGGATCCACTGGTCCTCTACATACCCGATAAGGTAAAATTGCGACTTTATGAGAGTTTTAAAGTCCTCCCACTTAGTCATTGGAGGATCACCCTCCAACCTCAAGGTATTTGTGGCTTTCCCACTAGGTCAGTGCATGTCCCTCTAATTTCAACCATTCAACTGAAATATTTTGTTCTTCCTCTATATGATGAACACTAAAATAAACTTCTAATCACTACAACTAGTGTTTTAGCTTCAGAGCATCGATCTCACCTTTGTACGACTTGATATCAACCTTCACCTCCATTTTGAATAGGGACTGTGAAAGGTTCACGACACTCAAACTAGGATGATCTTTTTTTCAGGTCCTTTCTTTGGCTCATTATCTATTTTTTCCGAATCTCCTAATCTCCCCTCAGATCAATCCTCTGCATTAGAAACCTCATCTTCTCTGAAAGCCTAAGATTATTGCTTAGGGATGGCATGAGGAGATTAACATTATGGCTTATATTTGTAACTTGTGTTTCTAGTTACAAGAACCTCTCCTTTGTAAAATCATGAGTGTTATTCACAAATTCATCAGCCATGACTAAGGTTTCCTACCTTTGGGCTTAATCGATTTAGATTCCCCACAAATATCCACAATATACTCAAAGAAACCTGTTCTGATACGAATATGATCTGTAAAACACCGTGGGTATTCCACTTGATAGTTCATCACAATAGATTTGATAAAATTATACTTAAACATATGAAAACATACACTATTAAGGTTTATTCTTATTATATTTCTGGATCTGTTGATTGCTATTTATTGCGTATAATGTTAGAGTCTATAAGGTGTTGGAAAATCAGAAAGGCAATAAAGATTTTCTTGATCTTGATAATTACTTGTGATTTTACTTGTTATTACGATTCTTTATGTCTTCTTTCTTTAGTTCATCAAGAAATTACACAAAGCAACAACACATAAAACAATGAACACAAGATGTAGGCACATGCCAGGGAAAAACCCCCCTCGAGGGGAAACCCCCATCGAGGGGAAAACCTAGTCAAAGTAATTCTTCCTTTCAATAGTATTATTTGATACTCTTCACTCTAGACCTTGACCAGACCTTCCTTCCACACCAAGTCAGCCTCCATAATATTGATCTCTTTCCAACAACTTCAACTATGCAGCAAATTGCGACAACTCATGGCTTCTGACAACAGTCCAACATGGGAGACTTCGTTCTCTCAATCCAGAGCATGAAATAGAGAGAGACCACCACCAAAATTTCAATTTTCCTTGACTCCTTAGACTCCCCCAAAATCGCATTCACTTTGGCTTCCCGACAATAGACTTTCCCTACTTCACACTTCTGCCTAGCAAAAATATTTTTGCACTTCTGCCCAGAAGAGAGAGAATGAGAAGTGAGGCTCCAATTAATTTATAGTCCTTCCTTTTATAAGCATCTTGTGCGGTAGAATGGGTCCTTAGGCCGACTTGATCTTTTCTTAGGCTGACATGGTGTGGAGGTTCCATAATTCATATTTGACTCAATAATAAACTGATTTACATGATTCAAAAGCCCAAGAAGGGTCTCTTTAAATGTACAATAATTATATAGACCCAAAATAAATCCTAGAACTCCTCAATAGGGGCTTTTACCTAAACCATGGTGACCCAAGCATGAAGCCCATGCTTTAATAAGTCATAATAATAATAATTACTTTATTTATTCTTTTGACAAGTACATTACATAATGACTCAAGTAAATTATTGAAGACCAAACATAATTAATTTTTCCAACACTCCCTCTTAATTAGTGTTAAAATTTCTGTTTTTCCACCCCGGTTTTCAGTTTCTCCTTATTTCTCCCATGTAGTTAAATGCCCTTTCCCATAACCATACATTCAACAATGCTGAAAAAATAAATTTGCTGAAAACACAAATTCTGGAAAATTTACAGAATGCTTGAAATTGCAGAAATAAAAATCAGCAATAATAAACAGCCATTAAAACACATTAAAACACTGATATTTTTGGTTAACGTGACCCTGGAAAAACCCCCTACAACTCTTGGGGAAAACCAGTTTGAGAGCTCTTCTTTATTTCTGAAAAAAAAAGCCTTTTTACAGCAAGAAAATTTCAGCAAAAATTACAGCAAAATAATTTTTCCAGCAAGCAAACTTATCTATTTTAAGCCCAACAGACCACCTGGAAACTTTGCTATACGCGCGGTACGGACCGTACGGATGTACGGACTGTATGGACGTACGGATGTACAGACCATACGAACTGTACGGACTGTACGGACAGACCTCGACTTTTGTGCTGAAAATCAGTTCCTCGATATTCGTGCCCAAAAATAAGTTTTTCTCAGTTTTCAGCAAAAAAATCAGCTTTTTCTGCTTGTTCTTACTGTTGTTCTGCTTGTCTTTCTGCTGTTCTGATTTTGCTGAAGAGCTGCCTGGTATGTGTGTCAAACTGATGCCTCTTTCTCTTTCTTGTCCAGAAATCTCCCTTGCTCTCTTGCTCTCCTTCTCCCAATCTTCTCATGAAAGAATGAAAGATCTTTTTCTCCTTTTCCTCCTTTAACCCAACCCTAAATGACTTTTGGGTGATCCCTAAATCCAATGGCTGAAATAGATTTAGATCAATGGCTGAGATTAAATACACATTTAAATCTCACTTTCTATTTTTTAATTCACCCCACTTTAATAAAGACCCACTTAGTCATTTATTTCCAAAGTCACTTTTCCTTTCTAATTTTTCATTGACTTTATAAAAGTCACTTAAAATTAGACTTAGTATCTTTATCACTTAAAGTCACTTTTAAATTAGATTTTAACTTTATAAAAATTATAAAGTC
>APFE030641348.1:0-100065 GCA_000404065.3 Pinus taeda | reverse complement strand
CCTACCAATCTCACTCCATCTCCCTGCCTGTAGTCCAGACCATAATTCACTGTCCCCTGCAAGTACCGCAAAATGTGTTTTGCAGCCACCCAGTGAACCTTCCTAGGCTCACACATAAACTGACTCATCGTGTTGACTGCAAAACAAATATCTGGTCTAGTGTTGACCAAATACATCAAGGAACCAATCAGCTCCCTGTACAATGTGGGATCCACCAACTCGGAATCCGAAGCATGAAGCTTCTTCCAGTTGGTAATCATCGGTGTCGACATGGGTCTACAATCCTCCATGTGGAATCTACGAAGGATGTCCACAATATACTTCCCTTGCCCCAGGAAGAAATGCCCCTCCTCCTGCCACACCTCCAAAACCAAAAAGTAATGCATCAAGTCGATGTCCTTCATCTCAAACTCCGCCGTAAGATCTCTCTTGCAGTGCTCTATGAGTCTCTCTGCACCTGTAATGACCAAGTCATCCACATACAGCACCAGAATGAGAGGCTCCTCACCTATCACAGTAAAGTAAAGGTTCGGATCTGCCTCACTCTTTGTGAAACCCATCCCCTGCAAATAAGTATCTATCCTGGAGTACCAAGCTCTGGGAGCTTGCTTCAGGCCATAAAGGGCCTTCTTCAGTCTGCACACATGAGACTCCTTCCCATGCACCTCAAAGCCCTGTGGCTGCTCAATGTACACCTCCTCCTATATGAAGCCATTGAGAAATGCGGTCTTCACATCCATCTGGTGGATCTTCCAACCCATCTCTGTTACGATCGATATAATGGAGCGAATTGAAGTATATCGAGCCACGGGAGCGAAGGTCTCCTCATAATCAACTCCCTCTACCTGGGAGAACCCTCTACCCATAAACCTCGCTTTGAATTTCTCAATGCTACCATCTGCATCATCCTTTACCTTGTAAAGCCATCTGGAAGTAACCACGGACTTGCCCTCAGGCCTCGGCACCACCTCCCAAACATCATTCTTCATGATAGAAGAATACTCCTCCTGCATGGCCTCTCTCCAGACCTGTTGGCTAGCCGCCTCCTCATAGCTAGAAGGCTCAGAGTCAAGAATGCTGGTAACCATCGCCATATAGCTACAAAACTCTCAGGTGGTCTACTCTCTCTGACCGGCCTCTTCGACTCAACAACAGATGTGGCATCTCTCAAGGTTTCCTGAAGCCACTTGGGCTTCCTCTTCCCTGAGCATGCTTCTTCCATAAGAGAATGAAACTCCTCCTCCTTATCACCATCAGTAGCTTGAACTCCTGACTGTCTGTCTGCTGTCCTCCTGCCTGCACCTGAACCTGTAGAAGCTGAGGTACCGTGGGAACTGTCCATCAGTGGACTCCCTAGTGAACTGCTCTGTGACCTGCTCGGAGCACCACCCCTCTGGCTCGGTGAGCCACTGCTCACTGACGGACATGACATCCTCATAGATGTACCTCCTGATCCCTGCTCACTGGATCCCTGCAACTGGCTCAACTGTTGCTGAGGGTCTGGCTGATCCAGATACTCTAACTCCCGTGATCTCCTAAAGGCCCTGTCCTCCTCGAACTTCACATCCCGTCTGACAACAACTCTCCTCTGTGCAGGAATGTAAATCCGAAAGGCCTTTGAGGTCTCACTGTAGCCCACAAGGATACCCTTCTCTGCGGTGGGCTCTAGTTTGGTCCTCTTCTCCTTGGGTATATAGGAGTATGTAATGCATCCAAAGATATGAAGATGACCAATATCAGGCTTCTTCCCAGAGAAAGCCTCCTCCGGAGTCATGTGTCCCAAGGCACGATGCGGACTCCTGTTCTGCAAGTAAACAGCTGTGTTGCAGGTCTCTGCCCACAAAAACAATGGCAACCCCTGATCATGTAACATGGCTTTGGCAGCCTCTATGATGGATCGGTTCTTCCTCTCCGCAACCCCGTTCTGCTGGGGGTTGTAAGGAACAGTGAACTCCCTCCTGATGCCTGCTTCCGCACAATAGTCAACAAACTCTCCAAGGGTGTACTCTCCTCCATTGTCCGACCTCAGGGACTTGATCTTCCGACCTGTCTGTGTCTCCACAGGAGCTCTGAACTCCTGAAACCACTTGAAGACCTCACTCTTGGTCTTCAAGAAATAAATCCAGGTCCTCCTAGAGTGATCATCAATGAATAAAACATAATACTCATATCCACTCAAGGAAACATGAGACATCCGACTGCTCACATCAGAATGTATCAAATCAAGTATCCCAGTTGCTCTGCTGTCACTGCTGGGAAAAGGGGATTTGGCAAACTTGCCCATAGCACATCCTCTACAAGTATCAAAGTGATCAGTACTGAAATCTGGCATACCTGTAGTGATCTCCCGCAAGGTCCTCAAGGCTCCATGATACATATGTCCCATCCTGCGGTGCCAAATCTCACGCTGCTCAGAAATGCTAGCTCTGTTGTCGGTACTACTATTCAATGCCAAAAGGGGCTGGAATGCAAACCTGTACACCTTTGCATGGCGTACACCTATCACTCTAGCTGACTCAGCTGGAGCGCCCCTGGGATACATCAACACCTGTCCTCCCCTGAACAGTACCTCATATCCTCTGTCCTCTAAAGCTGAGACAAATATGAGGTTCTTCCTCATCCCTGGCACATAAAGAACCTCTGTCATTTTCAAGGGAGGTTTGGACTACCTCTGAAATGTCAGTGTCCCCACCCCGACTGCTCTAACAACTCTGTCATCACCGAGTACTACCTCAATATCAGTGCCACTCTCTGAAAGCTCCGAGAAGTACTCACGGACTCCTGTCATATGACATGAAGCCCCACTGTCTACATACCAGATACCTATAGATGCTCCGCTAATCGAGGGAAAAGCCTGCTCCCTCTCAACCTGTATGGCAGGTGATCCTGCACTAAAGGACTCACACATAGTGAATGCAAACTCCCGGTCAAAACGACCTGCAAAGTCCTCAATCTCTGTTGATGCTGCCAAACTCTGGTCCTTCCCTTTCTTCTTCTTCTTCTCTGGACACACAACTGCATAGTGTCCCATCTTTTGACAATTCTAACATTTCACTTTGGAATAGTCCTTCTGTGTGTTTACCTGTTTACCTTTACCTTTGCCTTTGCCCCCACCACTGCTTGTGGAAGCCTGCTTCTTTCCTTTGCCTTTCTTGCCTCCTGCCACCAGTGCTACATCCTCATCCTGCTCAACTGGCTTGGCTGCCCCAAGTTGACCTTTCCTAATCTCTGTTTGAATGCAATCATCCCAAAACCTCTCCCATGTGGGAAGGGTCTCACGTGCACAAACCCCATTAGCAAAGTTCATCCATGAACGGGGGAGGCCATTTACCACAATCCGCACCAACTCAGTAGGTGGAATGGCCTCTCCAATCGCTGCCAACTCATCTCTCACATTAGTAATCTTAGTGAGATATCTAGCTGCACTATCGTTGCCCATCTTAATGTTTTTCAGTTTCTCCTTCAGAACCATTTTCCGGTTCTCATTGGTACTCTGGTAGAGATTGGACAATGCTGTCCACATCTCATGGGCATTGCTCTTTCCTCTCACATGAGGAATGCAATGGTCTTTGATTCCGTCTAGAATCAGCCTCTTACCCTTGTTGTTATTTCTATTATAAGCAGCCAACTGAGTAGCATCAGTAGGCACAACAACAGGGGTCTGAGTGGTATGCACCATGATATCCCAGACTTCTGCCTCCTCAAATATACTCTGCATTCTCTCTTTCCAAACATTGTAATTTGTATGTCCATCCAACCTATCCTCCACCCTCAATCCCAATGACATCCTCCTGTCTTAAAACTGAAAATAGCAATGCTGTAGTAAAGATAAAACCTGTTGTTTATGAAAAATCAGCTTGCTGGAATTTTCTGAGTGAAAAATCAGCAGCTGTAATTTTTCTCTTTTGCTGTCCCAAACTGCCCTTCAGCACTCAAGCTCTGATACCATGTAAAAATTTCTGTTTTCCCACCCCGGTTTTCAGTTTCTCCTTATTTCTCCCATGTAGTTAAATGCCCTTTCCCATAACCATACATTCAACAAGCTGGAAAAAATAAATTTTGCTGAAAACACAAATTCTTGAAAATTTACAGAATGCTGGAAATTGCAGAAATAAAAATCAGCAGTAATAAACCGCCATTAAAACACATTAAAACACTGATATTTTTTGTCAACGTGACCCTGGAAAAACCCCCTACAACTCTTGGGGAAAACCAGTTTGAGAGCTCTTCTTTATTTCTGAAAAATGTCTTTTTACAGCAAGAAAATTTCAGCGAAAATTACAACAAAATAATTTTTTTTCCAGCAAGCAAACTTATCCGTTTTCAGCCCAACAGACCACCTGGAAACTTCTCAGTTTTCAGCAAAAAAATCAGTTTTTTCTGCTTGTTCTTGCTGCTGTTCTGCTTGTCTTTCTGTTGTTCTGATTTTGCTGAAGAGCTGCCTGGTATGTGTGCCAAACTGCTGCCTCTTTCTCCTTCTTGTCCAGAAATCTCCCTTGCTCTCTTGCTCTCCTTCTCCCAATCTGCTCATGAAAGAATGAATGATCTTTTCCTCCTTTCCTCCTTTAATATAACTCCAAGTGACTTTTGGGTGATCCAAGTGACTTTTGGGTGATCTCTAAATCCAATGGCTGAAATAGATTTAGATCAATGGCTGAGATTAAATGCACATTTAAATCTCACTTTCTATTTTTAATTCACCCCACTTTAATAAAGACCCACTTAGTCATTTATTTCCAAAGTCACTTTTCCTTTCTAATTTTTCATTGACTTTATAAAAGTCACTTTAAAATTAGACTTAGTAACTTTATCACTTAAAGTCACTTTTAAATTAGATTTTAACTTTATAAAAATTATAAAGTCACTTTAGGAGAAAAATTAAAATCTTTTGGACACTTTTCCCTAGGCCAAAGATCGAAGCCTAAGGGAACCACCTGTCCTCCGGTACCAAATTTCAACACTTATTGGGCTCATTTTTCCTAATTGTCTTTGTTCAATCTTTGTTCAATCCTCCATTTTTCATAGATTATGCATTTTTTTAGTATGTTTATGTCATTTGAATGAATAAGGGTGGTCACTCTACCTAGGAGGCTAATACGTGGTTATTTCAGGTTTTTTGGACAAATGTTGGAGCAAAACCGAGCAATCATGGGCTAGGTGACAGCCAATATTGAGGTAAGGATTCGTAGGGGGGTTTTCTCTGACATTAAATGGCCCTTCCTTGGGATCTCCAACCTCAACTCCAAGCTCACAGGCCACCAAAATGGATCCTAAAGTCAGCCAAGCAGATTTTGGAAAAGGGACTGTCTACTAGCAGTTGGGACAGTCGAGTCCCTTGAATTTAGGAGGCCTGCTAGGCCCCTCATGATGTATAAATAAGAAGGCCTCAGCCTTCGTAGTTTACTTTTGAAACCATTGCATTTTTTGCACTATAGTGTTGTCACTTTCAGCGCGTTTTCTTGTAGCCATTGTGGCATAACTTTCGGTTGATGACTATTTTTTGATAATGACAAGCAGTCCTATTTTTTATCAGCTCTGAGTTCCTTATAGGAGCTGTAGCTCTTAGGGTTGGGCCCAACCTGAGAGCCAAGGCCTCCTTTATGTATTGTTATTTTTTTCCTTTATGCATTTGCAAAATTATTTCTATTAGGCAGATTAAATTGTGCTGATTAACTAGGTCACTGTTGATAGTTAGAAAGGCTTCTGATATTTAGATTAGGTTGGTAGGATATCAACAAGGAAAAAGCTCCAGAAAAAGGCCAACGAGCACCTTTGGTTTCACCTCTCCCTCATAGGATCAGGGGCTGAGATCAAAGTAACCTTTGTTGTCCCAAACAAAAACACTATTTTTGCTTTGCCATGAAATCACTAGTGTACGGTTTTCGTCTGTAGAAGTTGGTTACATGTTCAAATCTTTTAAATGTTTCATTGCATAGTTAATATATATGGTTCCCTTGCAAATAAAGCTTCTGTTCATTCACTTTACTGTTAGCTAGATCAGATTAGGTTGGTATAACTAGGACTTTGATTACTTGCAAGTCTTTATTGGTTCAGTTGGAAATACACAGTGCAGAGCACCTCTAACACTTCTTCATCCACCCAAACTTCATCAGAACCATCTGTTCCATCTCCTAACTGGGTTTCTCACCTCATGTTTTTCATCTTACCCACATAACCCTACCTTTTTGTGCAACCATTGTTTCAGCCTTCTTTGAGCAAATTCAGCCATCTACACCTTCTCCCAACTCCATCCACCAGTCCCTGGACCACTTCAGACCCCTATCCTACCTCCATACCCATTCCTTCATCTTTCCTCACTCATCCATCCTCCAAAATTCCATTTCTAAACATCTTGTAGAAATTTCTGAACATCCTGTAGAAATTCCTGAACATCCTGTAGAACCCCTGCAAACTTCTTGAAGAAGCTCACAAATGAGGTTTCTTGATAGCCAAACTCTGTGAAACTCTATGGAAGGGTGTTAGGGACCTCTTAGGCCCCCTCTGAACCTTTCCAACCTCTTCCAAGTATTTCTCCTCATCGATCCACCCTTGCACAATAAAGAACAGTTAAAGCCTATGCATGATAAATCTGACGACTTATTCAAAAATACAAAAAGATGTTTTCTTCAGATAAAGGTAGTCTAGACAAATGTATTTTACCTTCCTAGAAGTAATGGCATCTCTTTCACTAGCTTGCATTCTCTTCTTTGCATCAGTAGGACTAGCTGGTAGAATTAGGGTTTGCTAGAGTTTGTGCTTTCCTTAAGTTTTTCAGTTTCTTTTTGCAAGCAGATTAGCTTCCTTCGAGTTAGCTTCCATCCATCAATTAACAAGCTTCTTCTCAAAGCTCATATAAGTTGGCTTCAGCCCCTAGCGGACTTGTGCCAGTTGACCAAGTGACAGCTGCGGCAAGAGCTAGTACTTGTGCATATAGCACCGTCGCTTCCAAGTTTGTTACGAATTACCAGGTGGATAAAAGTAAAGAGGGAGTCCCAAGAGTTGCAGCATTATTGCTGCAATACTGGAGCTCACCACAAACCCTTCTAAAAATTTATAGTTTCCATTTTAAAACCCTTGAATAAACCTTTAAAGCCAAATTCAAATCCACAAGAACTAAATTATGGCTGCCCCTATTGCCATGGATGTTAGACCTATCACAACTCCCCATCTGGACCTAGACCACCTTCCCCTGGCAAAAAGGGATTTCTAAATCAAAGATACCAGTGCATATGAGGTCCTACTCAAAATTCATTATTTGAGTAGGGACAGATATCTAAACCATTCTAATGACATTGGTCTTTGGGAATCTAATTTTCCCAAATACAAGTTTCCCCAAGTGCATGTCTTCCCCGAAATTGTCCATATGTGTCATTCATGTTACATTCTAGCCAGAGAACTATTATGCCCCTTAACCAAAATATTTTTTTCACCATCACAGCTGAATAAATCAATGAGATGTTATAGCTCCAACAAGGCCCAAACCTAACCCCACTCTCGATTGGGGATTTGTTGGACCAGTACTCCAAATTGAGTCTGTCTAGGTTAGCCCAAATATTCCATACATTCATTTTAGAAGAGTAGCATATTCCCAAAGATCCCCCTCCATATGTTTCTGCCATTTTCTTTGAAAGGGGAAAGCACATTGTCACTATGATATCATGCATTTTGGGCTGCACTACTAATGAATTTGTCAATGAGCTTATCCTAGCCTTCATGTCTATTTACACCCTAGGACAACCTCCTACTATTTTGTATGATTATGCCTAGTTCATAGCTAAAAGAATGCATGAACAGTTCACCAAAATGCACAATGAGAGAGTATTTAAATACTCATATGTTCCCTACCATATGTTCCTATACTATTAGCCATACATATTTCCTTTCACTCTTCAGAAGCTTGATACCAGAGGCCAGCCCAGGTCTGTCATATTTTGGATCCCACTTTTCCAAAAGTTTCAATCACCATACACCTCTACATATTTCATTGATTCTTTTGTTCATCGAGTTGTGACCATGCTGACAGGAAGCCCTCCACCCAAAATAAGTCAAGAGATAAAAATAATGCTTCAGTTTCCTAAACAAGCAAAGTGGGAGATTGGTACCATTACCAAAATCACACAGAGATAAGAATCTATGGTTGCCAGCTTGCACCATATAAACTGCCCAAATACCTCCCCATGAGGTTATTTTCTCTAGAGTACTATAGACAAATAATGAACTCTGATGAGATCAATTTTGTCTCATCTAAGAAAAGATCATAATTTAAAGTCAGGAACTAGTTAGGTCCCTTCATTTGCAATTCTAGAGAGGTAGGGGAGGAGGTAGACCAAATTTTGCAGCAAATGAAGTTGCAAAAGAGTTTCATGTGGAGGTATGACCCCCAGGAGTTTATGATCAGATTGAGAAAGAAGGCCAAGTTGGGACCTTATATTCAGCACCCCATACCAGAGATATAAAGATATGCCAATCAATCTGAGTGGGTGGAAAACACTCTTGTAGATAGGGATAGTACAAAGATATATGTAGAGAATACCTTGATTGACTCAAAAATACAACTTGATGAGAGCTCATTTCTGTAGGAACCTGAACAGCTGGAAAGAACCATGAGCACCCCTCCTATCATGCAGACTCCTCAGAATGAGGAAAATAACCCCAAAAGGATCAAAGAGGGACCCTAAAATTTAGGAATGGGCACATAAAATATACAATATAAGACCAATCAGATCAAAAGGCCTAGGCTAAATCTTGTTTCAGAGCAGGAAGACATGGAAGGCTCAGTAGAAATAACTGATACTGATCTGGATAGAAGTAAAGGTACAACACCATTTGGGGAAATGATCCAAAATGGATTTTGGATAGAATCCTAAGTCTAAGTGTTCCTCACAAAGGAAAATGAAAGTCAAAGGAAGTTCCTGGAAATAGCCCCATGGTAGAGATCTTCTCATTCTAAATCTACTGCAACTTGAATGGGAAAAAATGGACTTAGGATGCAGAAGTTATCGCAGAAAGAGCTTGCCCTTTGTTCTTTGGAAAAAAAGGCAAAATCCCCTAAAAATGGCCTAAAAGGCCTTATATGGGAAATTGCATCGGAAAAAGGCAAAAGAAGTGGACTTAAGCGGAGGCAGAGAAACCCCGATTGGTCGATCCGATGTATCGGATCGGAGACAGACATGTATGTGATATTGGGACCCCTGACTTGGTGATAGCAATTATGCAACATGCCGATCGTCGATGATCGGATAGGCGAATCGGCATCAACGATGTATAGAACCCCTAGGCCATATGCAATGAGATATGCAATAGCTATCACGATGTGCAATCTCAGTCATTAGATCGCGAAAGGAATGGACAGCCAGGATTAAATCAGCAACTTGCGATTGCTAGAACTGATGGGATTTAAAACCTTGATTGCATAAAATTTGAGTTTCAGTAAAAGGGATTTTCCATGTATTAACGCTTTTCGGTGTAAAAACCGAAATACAAAGGAAAGATGCCCCAAAAGTGATAAAGTCGGACCTGAAAGTTTTATACATGCAGCCCTATAAAATTTGAGTTCCGTAAAGGCGAGATTTCGAGCGGGCCTCAAGCAGTATGTGGTATTGGGCTGGTTCCATCCAATCCCACACACTGGTCGACATGTGGCTGGTGGAGGAGAGAGGAAAACCGCCTTTTCAGGCAGGTAACCTCCATACTCCTAAGCTGCCCAAAAATGGACATCGACCGTTGGATCAAAGATCTCACAAATCAATGGTGGAGAGTGTGATAGTGGCCAAAGGCGGACCCGATATGATGTTAGAGTGGATGCAATAAATTTTTAAGTCTGATAGAAAGCGTTATGTCAGGTTTTTCACATATTTCCCGTGTATTTGGGATTTTACCCAAAACACTTATGCGATGCGATATAACACCTAATGGCAGACCCAATAGGGATTTTAGGGGTGATTGAATGGAATTTCACATCTGAAATACATGCCCAATAGTGTATTTTCCAGAAAATACTTGTGTAATGGGATTTTCTCAATTTTTTGGTTTTTGCCTATGAGAAGGCCTTGAAACCTCTGTAACTACTCTTGATCATCTTGCCACGCTGCAAGAAGGTGTTTTTATAGGCAATGATGCATTTTTGAAGTCACGGAGCCAGATGGCCAGTCTAACTGACAAGGAGAAGAGAAGCCGCAAAGCCGCAGAGGGATAATGAATAGCAGAGAAATAGTTGGGGTAGCCGAAAAGCGCGAAAAGAACCTCAAAGAAGCCAGATAGCTCAATTGAGAGAAAGGCAGTTGCAAGGTAGCAGAAGGCAAAAGCGAGAGAGCGAAAGCTACTGTGTAGAGCAGCTGAGGGAGTCTTTGGGGTCACTTGGAGGTCAAGTGAAAAGCCAAAGAGCTGAAGGTTGCAGAAAGCCGAAGCCAAAGCCGAAAAGCCAGAGCCATGAGCCAGAGCTAAGAGCCAGAGCCAGAGCCAAAGAGAGAGCCAGAGCCGAGAGCTAGAGCCAAGAGCCAGAGCCACGAGCCAAAGCCAAGAGCCAGAGCTAGATCCAGAGTGAGAGCTGAGAGCCAGAGCGAGAGCTAGAGCCAGAAGACCGAGAGCTTTAGAGCCAGGGATAAGATGGTATTCTGAACCGATTGTGTTCTATGTAAACTAGTGGAGTTGAGCATGGAGCTTGTAAAAGAACTTAGACCATAATCCCAGAGAGCCTAGTCGAGTTGACTAGAGCTCATGGAGATGTAGCCCAAGATTTTTGGGTGAACTCCATATAAAACTTGTTGTCTTATGTGTGTTTGTTATTTGCTGCATTGTTTCACTGTTACATGTTTTATATCAGTTTAGGAAAATCAATTTACAACACATAAATAGTTTAAAACAACCATAAGAATACACCTTATTTTCAAGTACATATTTAATTCTGCATTGGTTAATCATAAAGACTTGGGAATATTTAAGCTTTGGAAGTGGGAGAAGTTCTTGTAATTTCACAAGAAGCCTTTTAGTGCCCCATTTTCAGATCATGTGGTATCAGAGCTTGAGATTGATTAACCACACCTTCAAAGAAGGTTATATCATAATGCTTGATTGACAAAGAAAGGATTGGTTGTCTGAAAGGTGTTTGGGTAGTCAAGGATTGATTGTCTGATTGAGTGTATGCATGTTGCAGACTCACTATTGTTTAAGTTTGCAGAGGTGAAGGGAAATCTAATGATAGCTCAGTACAAGAAGGACAAGAAGGAAGAAGGGCTAAAGGCATTCTTCTATCCCAAAGGACCTCGAGGCAATCCTTGAAGCACAAGAGGTTTGTTGCAAAGGGTTGTTGAATAAGCTCTTTGTTGATCTTATTTGAAGTTTTTTTTGTTCATTGGCATAATGACAACTTCTACAAGTGAGTCCTCAAATAATTCTTTCTTCATCACAAGACTCTTTGATGAAGATATGAAGCAAGACTTGTTCGCCATGATGGACATGGTGAGAGAAATGTATGAGGATTGAAGGAAGAGCAGCATACTTGGAGAGTAGTTGAATTCTATGGAGGAAGAGAAGAAGTTGCTTTCTGAAAAATTGCAGGAAATGGAGAGGAAACTTCATATTGCAAATATGAACCTGAGAAGGATGCATGAGTTGGAGAAACAGCTCTTTGTTGCCCAAGAAGCCATAGTCAAGTATTAGCTTGAAGAAGAGAAAAATAGTTCCTATTTTTCTTCAAATTCCTCTAAAAATGCTTATATTGGTTCTTTTGAAAAACATACTAGAGGCATAGGTTCCAAGCTAATAACCAAGATGGGCTATGAAGGAAAGGGCTTGGGAAAGCATGCACAAGGTATTGTTGAACCAATAATGGTTGAGGAAAGGCCTAAGTATTTGGGTCTTGGCTATGGACAGTCTTATGGAAAGAGTTCCAAAGCTGCCATGAAGGCCATTGAAACAACTCCAAGAAGGAGTTTCATTGCAAAGTGTGAAGATTGTATTCAGGAGGAATGCAATGGCTTGAAACATCATTTGTAGGATGCAGGTGTTTAGAAGCACACACTTGAACTAGAGAGTTGTGGAGACTTTGATAGTCTTGAAGAGATTGATGGCGTTCCAAAGGGAGCCACTTCTTCATTTGATTCACCTCCTCATGAAGGCAATAAAGTTGAAAGAGAAAGGTATAAATCTAGTTTTAAACATTTTTCTTTTGATTGTGCAAAGCATGATAAATTTCCACATAGATATGGGAAAAGAATTGCTTGTTCCTTTTGTGGTTTGGATAACCATAATGTTTCTAGATGTTGGAAGAGAATGGCCACATACAGGAAACTTTCAAAGGAAAGAAAGAAAGAAGCCAAAGGTCCATTAGACAAGGCAAATCATGTTGTCAAGAGGATGCACATGCAGTGCACTTACTACCATAAGCAAGGGCATCTTGCTAAAAATTGTTGGACTCTGAATCCAGCAATGTTTCCACAAAAGCTGAAGAAAGTGGAAAGAGAAGATGGTAGAAATGGAAAGGAAGATTCCATGGATGATGTGTTTCAGGATGATTCACATGTTGATGCTGATGTGCAAACAAAGGTAGTACCTTTGAAAGGGATTGGTAATAAATTGTTAGAGTTCTTATATGATTAAGATTACATGTCTATTGATGCATTTGTTTGCATTTCTTATTGCAACATTATATTTCATTTCAGCTTTGAAAGTACAGTGTGCTTAAGTGAAAGTTGAAGGATGAAATGCATGCAGGAGCATGAGATGCATGAACACATGGATGTTGATGATTTCCTTGTATTTGAACATGTATGTGTAATTAACTTGTAGGGTTGATTGCTTTGGCATGCATGCAAGACTTGGGAAAAGTTGATATGATCTCCCTGATGGAGATAATGATGAAGTGTTTCATCTTTTGAAAAAGAGTCCTATTGGTCTTTTTCTACATGCTTGACTTGAAGGGTCATTTGTTTAAAGGCATGTTTTGTGGGATTGGTATCTAGTCCATTATTTGTATGCAGATGTAAGACATGGAGGTGTCCAGAAGATGTGAAATCTATTTCCTTTGTTGAAGCAGGAGTTTAGGCCATCCAATTGTTGTCTATATTTCTATTGTTGTTAACAGTTGTTGTTGGCAACTTATCAAATAGGTACAAATGAAATTTTTGTGGAGCAGATGTACTTCATATTTGTTTGAGACACCTTGGAGTAATGATCAAGGCAAAGAGGTTCAAACTAACTTTTGTGACCATCTCAGTAGAAGTTCTGTATGAGGTCAAGAAGGAAGACAGTTCTTCCCAAGAGAACCAGCACATCTAGAAAGGAAAGTGGTCAAAGACTTTGGTTTAGAGGCACTACGCAAGGCAAGTGTGCGGAAGCTGAAAGAAGAGGGTGTTGTTACTCTCATTTACTATTCAGATTAGTATGTTAGCCTTTTGGAGACCAAATTTTCTTTAGTGGAAAGGTGTGATCCAAAATGGATTTTTGATAGACTCCTAAGTCTATGTGTTCCTCACAAAGGAAAATGAAAGTCCAAGGAAGTTCTTGGAAATAGCCCCATGGCAGAGATCTTCTCATTATAAATCTATTGCAACTTGAATGGGCAAAAATGGACTTAGGATGCAGAAGCTATCGCAGAAAGAACTTGCCCTTTGTTCCTTGGAAAAAGAGGCAAAATCCCCTAAAAATGGCCTAAAAGGCCTTATATGGGAAATCACAACGGAAAAATGCAAAAGAAGCAGACTTAAGCGGAGGTGGAGAAACCCTGATTGGTCGATTTGATGTATCAAATCAGAGACAGACATGTATGCGATATCGGGATCCCAAACTTGGCGATTGCAATTATGTGATATGTCGATCACCAATGATCGGATCAACGAATCGACATCGACGATGTACACAACCCCTAGGCTGTATGTGATACAATATTTGATAGCTATCACGACGTGCAATCTCAGCCATCCGATTGTGAAAGGAATGGACGACCAGGATTAAATCGACGACTTGTGATTGCCAGACCCGATGGGATTTAAAAGCCCAATTTCATAAAATTTGAGTTCCGGTAAAAGGGATTTCCTGTGTATTAACTCTTTAGGTGTAAAAACTGAAATACAAAGGAAATATTCCCCAAAAGTGATAAATCCGGACCCAAAAGGTTTATACATGCAGCGCTATAAAATTTGAGTTCCGTAAAGGCAGGATTTCGGGTGTGCCTCAAGCGATAAGCAGTATTGGGTTGGCTCCGCCTGATCCCACACACTGGTCGACATGTGGCTGGTGGAGGAGAGAGGAAAACAACCTTTTCGGGCAAGCAACCTCCGTACTCCTAAGCCGCCTGAAAATGGATATCGACTGTTGGATCAGAGATCCCACAGATCAACGGTGGAGAGTGCAATAGTGGCCAAAGGTGGACCCGATATGATATTAGGGCAGATGTGATAAATTTTGAAGTCCGATAGAAAGTGATTTGTCTGTATTTTCACATATTTCCCATGTATTTGGGATTTTACCTAGAACACTTATGTGATATAACGCCTAATGGCGGACTCGATAGGGATTTTAGGGGCGATTGAATGGAATTTCACATCTAAAACACATGCTCAATAGTATATTTTCTAGAAAATACTTGTGTAATGGGATATTCTCAATTTTTGGGTTTTTACCTATGAGAAGGCCCAAAACCTTTGTAACCACTCCTGATCATCATGCCATGCTGCAAGAAGGCGTTTTTACAAGCAATGACGCATTTCTGAAGCCATGGAGCCGCAAAGCCAGATGGCCAGTCTAACTGATAAGGAGCAAAGAAGTAGCAAAGCTGCAAAGGGATAATGAATTGTAGAGAAGTGGCTTAGGTAGCCAAAAAACTGAAAAAGAACCTCAAAGAAACCAGAGAGCTCAATTGAGAGAAATGTAGTTGCAAGGCAATAGAAGGCAGAAGCGAGAGAGTGAAAGCTACTATGCAGAGCAGTTGAGGGAGTCTTTGGGGTCACTTGGAGGTCAAGTGAAAAGCCAGAGAGCTGAAGGTTGCAAAAAGCTGAAGCTAGAGCCAAAGAGCAAGAGCCAGAGCCACGAACTAGAGCCACGAGCCAAAGCCAAGAGCCAGAGCTAGAGCCAGAGCCAGAGCTAGAGCTAGAGCTAAGAGCCAAAGCCACGAGCCAGAGCCAAGAGCCAGAGCCAGAGCCAGAGCCAGAGCCAGTGCTAGAGCCAGAAAGCCGAGAGCTTTAGAGCCAAGGACAAGATGGTGTTCTGAACCCATTGTGTTCTGTGTAAACTAGTGGATTTGAGCGTGGAGCTTGTAAAATAACTTAGACCATAATCCCAGAGAGCCTAGTCGAGTTGACTAGAGCTCACAAAGATGTAGCCCAAGTGTTTTCGGTGAACTCCATATTAAACTTGATGACTGATGTGTGTTTATTATTTGCTGCATTATTTCACTATTATATGTTTTATATCAGTTTAAGCAAATCAATTTACAACACATAAATAGTTTAAAACAACCATAAGCATACAACTTATTTTCAAGCACATATTTAATTCCGCATTAGTTAATCATAAACACTTGGGAATATTTATGCTTTGGAAGTGAGAGAGGTTCTTGTAGCTTCACAAGAAGCCTCTTAGTGCCCCATTTTCAGATCAAAAAACACAAGGACCATCCACATCATAGACCCAGACTTTGGAAAGGTAGCTAAGTGTAGAAGTATCCTCATTCAATAGGTCTCTTGATAAGGCTAAGGATATAAAAGATAGATATAAAGAGATCAAGATGAGAAATGAGAAACTGAAGGCCCAAAGTTATGCTCAATATCTCAAACTCACACCTACCAATCAGATGAGGTTGATGTCAGCTTTCGACATCAAAAAGGGAAAACTAAAAATGTCCTTCATAAAACCAACTGCACAACAACCAAGGACATTAATGGATTACAAGAAAATTGATTTTGAAGTGTTGGCAAGGGATATTCATCCCATAGACCAAATTAAGTTTCATAAACAGGTTGGAGAAATGATTTACTCCACCCTTACAGCTAAAGACATAGCTGCCCATCAACTACAGAATTCAATGACCAACATCTCAGCTCAATATTAGTTAGAGAAGGCCTCCTCACAGGTCAAAGATACTAGAATTAAATCTTTGGAAGACTTAGTGATTGAATTGGGACATGATCCCAAAGACATTAAAGCCATTGAAAAACTGATAAAGAAAAAGAATGATGACATTGCATCACTTAAAAAACAATTGAAGATACCTCAGCTACAGCATCCCCAAACACAGGAGGTCTTGGAGAGCCAAACCAGACATGAAAAATTGATGGACCTAGTCCTAAAACTCAATGATCAATTAAGAGAAACAGAGAAGGAATTGGACACTTTAATCCAATTGAAGCAAAGTCATATTGCCACTACACCTGTAAATGTCATCCCAGCAGTCTCAACAGCAGACCCTTCCACATTGGCAGCCTCATTGGCTCCCATAGCTCCTATACCTACAGCACAACCAGTTTCCATAGAGTCTACATCATCAACAAGTGCATCAGGTGAGGAAGTAGCAAAGTTGATCAGATTCATGGAGGAAATGTCCATATAGGCTACAAAGATGAACAAAACGAAAGAAAAGATGACAAGCTTGGAAACAGATTACAAGCTTGCCAAAATCATGCACAAGGAAGAAGTGCAAAAAGCAGCTAGAATGAATGAAAGATTAAAAGCCATGGAGAAAGATCTGACACTAAAGGAACCCCTTAGGCAAGCCAAGGAACTATTATGGGCCAATATCATTGACTCTGTCAATGATATTTGGCCATCCATTCAAGTGATTTTTTAAACAGACAGATCTAATAAAGATGGCCACAGAGGCTATCCAAAGAGTCAAGGAATAATTAGGAGACATGCCTGAAGATGCTACCAGACTTATCCACTTCCTCAACAGCAAAAACAAGTATGAACTTTAGGAATTAGATATAGAAGACAAAACTGAAACAATTTTGGAAGTGAGGAAGGTCCTTTCCAAGCGAAACTTGATGTTAAACTTGGAGGACAAATGTCAAAATATGCAGGTAGCCATTGATAGATTCATGGCTAAGTTTCAAATTTTAAGAGAGAAAGGGTTACCCAGTCCCTTAGTTATAAATGACAATCTCATGACACAACAGGATTACAACAACAAACTCAGAGAGATAGCAAAAGAATAGGCTAGTACATCTTCAATGAAGGCATTGCCAACAAGCAAAGTACTATACCACACATTTGAAAACTTATTTTACCTCCAGCATGATGTAAAACACTTGTTCATCAATAAGACTACTTTTTCCAAGTACATTGAGGCAGATGAGATATACAAAAGGATGTTGAAGATCCAATTACCTAATGCTAAAACATGGGAAAAATTTACTAATTTATTGTAAAGAAAATGTAATAAAAGGGTAAAAGTAAAACAACCAGGTGAAAAGATTAAAATAGGGTAGCAGGGTCAAAGAGTATCAATGTCAAAGTGTATCAGATGAAATCCTAAATTGACTAAAGTGTCGAGTGTGAAAGTTCAAACAGTAAAGAGCATAAAGGGCTAAAGCCAAACCATAAAGGCCAACAGTACCAAAATAAATGTGACAGCATGGAAGCAATTCAATAGCTGTCTCTATCTTCTTGTTGTTGGGTTGTGTTATATTCTATCCACGACTAGCCTACGTAGTGAACTGGGGGGTTAGAGGGGGGGCAGAGCCCCCCCTTCGTTGCGCCGATTGCGCAGCGGGGGGGTCACAGGGGGGCCGGCAGCCCCCCTTGTCCGGGGGGTTTGAGGGGGGCGGTAGCCCCCCCCTATGGGATCCGGGGCAGCGCCTCGGGAAAAATTGTTTTTTGGACCCTATATTAGGTTGGGCAAAACCTACCTATGGTTTTCGGTCCATCGTTTTTGGACGTGATGGTTTTTGGTCCATGGTATTAGATGCTTCGGCATGTATAAATATGTATTGTAACATTGAAAGGAATATAATGAAAAATCAAGCTGGTAGTCCCGGTTTTGGGATCCAGTGGGAAATCTCTGTGTATATGTGTTTTATGTGTTATGCTCTCGCATTTTTATTTTTTCCTATGATTTAGAATTCGTATGCAGGTAATTTCTGTACGGGGTTAAAACCTACACTTGTTAGAAGATATTTCTATTTCCTAGATTAAATCTCAAGTTAGTTTGATATAGTTTGTAATAATTTTTGTATAAATACTTCACAATTCGAAGTATGTAGGGTGGATTCTTAGACATTTCTATAGGCTTCTTGATCAAAATAATGTAAAGCTATTGTATCATTGACTGAGCTAGCAAGCTGGACTGATGAATAAAGACAAGATATTTCACAGGATTCATGTGTTGAGCGAAGTGCAGACAAGTATTTTCTTATGTTGTTGTTATCTTTCTTAAAGTGTTTCCACAATATTTAATGTATTTCTGAATTTGAATGCTATAACTGGAATAATATCTCAGAATTTGTTTAACTACACTATGTTTTAACAGTTAGGCATATAAATGTTTTCTACTGATATCTAAGTTAAGGAATTCTTAATTGATCCTTAGTTTAGGTTGTTTCTTGCTAATCCAAATCAAAGGATTCTTAAGTGCCCTCTACTTTTGATTACCCTCCTTCCTCCTTTAGATCTTGGTTTGAGAACCCTTAATTGCTTTCTCACCCTGATTAAAACCATTTCACCCCCCTGTTCCAAAGACCTGCACTTTACTCTGCTAGCTTGCTCTTTGTTTAGTGAGTTGATCCAGTTTTGTTGTCCTTCTATTGACTCCATAGCCTAATGGTCTAAAGACATCACTCTATCCATCTGTTTTAAGGATCCCACTATTCAATTTTGAATACAAATCAAAAACCCCTCTGAACATTCATAACTAGCATGAAACCCCAACAAACAAAGCTAAATCATATAGAGAGAGCCCTCTCTGAGCCTAGGTTGGCTAGAGCCTATGCTCAAAAGTTGGTTTGTGGTTACCTCGGTCATTTTCTTTCTTCTAATAACTTCTAGAGAAATCCCTGAGTGATAAAAGCATCAACCTAGTAGGTTGTGGAAGGCTAGTAGCAACAAAACTTCCATCTTTATAGTTGTGAGTGATAAAGTTCCTTGTTGGCATAACTTTGCTTTCAAATTTTCTTGCCACCCTAAATGCCTTCTCCAATGAATCAGGTTCCAAAAGGAGAACCTCATGTTGGATTTTATCCTTCAAAGTCTTTATGAATACATCAATCATATGCTCCTTTGGAATATCAATTACCTTAATATTCAATTTTTGGAAGTCCTCAATGTGCTCCACCATTGAACCCTTTTGTTTGGGATTTATCAATTGGCTAAAGATGGTGTTTGTCTTTGTATCCTCATAATCTTATATCATTTCCTCTATAAAATTTGACCAATTCACAAGTGCTTTACGAGAACAAATCCATCGATACCATACAAATTTATTGGGTTCTAAATATAAATATGAAATGCATACCTTTTTGTGTGTTGCACATCATTTAGATCAAAATAATTCTCCATTTGTAGTATCCATGTTACCGGATCCTTTCCATCAAAATTCCTCATATCTATATTTGGAATGTGGTGGTTCTTAAACTCCACATTGGAGTCTCTAAAATCATAATTTATATTCCTTTTTTCCTCATCATGATTTTCATGGATTACCTTGTCACCACCAGGAAGATTTTCTTATAATAAATTTGTCAAACCTTCCTTCAAACCTCCCTGTGAAGTAGGAAATGTTCCCTCTGCGGACAAAGGCAACCCCTCTAGCCCTTGAGTGGGTCTAGTCATAGAAAAACAAAAAAACGATCAATTTCCTTAAATAGTCATCGTTGAAAGCCTACCTCAACTGGTGTTCGATGAAGCTTTTGTTGTGCCGCTCCAGCTATTGTTTCCTTCTCCTCAACGAGCAATCAACCTGAAACAACATGAGAGCACAACAGAACACGTAACCGAGAACAACAATGATCTATTTACCTATAGAGTCAAGGAACCATAAGTTATCAAGTATATTTTATACAAGACATAGGAAATCATCATTGATTGTATTAAAATAAATCAAAAGCAAAGCTTACAATGAAGCATTGACATCGCAAGCTTTCTCGAAGGGTCCAGCTGGTATGTTTCTTCAAGAATTCACTCTCAAGAATGGATCTCCCAAATGGATGATGACTCTCTCTCTCACTCACAAGCTCCAATACAAGGCTAAGGCAATCCACAACCAGATTGCTAAACTATCAACGATTCACACTGAAAACTTATCAAACTCGCACCAAAGCTAGCTAATTTTCTTCAATCCAAAAACCAAGAACTAGATGATCATAGCAATGCGGAGTGCTTTTATAGGAGGAGGAGCCTCCATGAAATGAGGGAGATGGAGCTTATCATCAAGGGAGGTTTCTTAAAAGGTGGAACCACCATCCTAGAGGAGGTGATTCCACAAGTGTTCGACTCCAGATCATTCTTCACACTTGGTGGATTGTACTGGCAGTACCTTGAGAAGCATTAACATCACTGGTGGTCTCTCTCGTGCTTGTTAACGGTTTACATCATTGACTAGTAATCAAGTGATTTTCTACCATGCTCGACTTCAGCACATCTATTCACATGTTAGAAATTGTACTATAATCAGTTGGGATTCCAGACCCCGGACTAAGATTAAATATGTTCGGGTTGCGTGGATTGGTTCGTGATTATATACATAGCTCTTTGCATGGATTGGTTCGTGATTATATACATAGGCTTCTATGTGGCACAACAATAAAAACATGGGGGATACATGAGCACAACAATAAAAACATGGGGGATACACTAATAACAATAAGGGGAATACACTAGTATTATATGGAACTAACATTCAATTCCTTGGATATCTTACAATGAATAAAATTATGGGTACTACCCAAATCAATCAATACTATTACCTTTTTCTTCTTCACGTATCCTTCTATATTGAGATATTAAGGAGTGGTAATTCCTACCAATGCATTACAAGATATGGTTGGATTCATTTCTTCTTTATCTGAGGTTTCTCCCTGGTTTATATCCTCCTTTTTTTATGTTTCTTATTCCTTTTTTTCCTCCTACTCACAATCTATGTATAATAATCTCTTCTCAACGCACTTACAACCTTTAGTGTATTTTCTATCAAAACTGTAAAAAATCCGTTTTTCTCTTTTTTCCTCCAATTGGTGTGGCATCAACCTTGTAGGTTGTGGAAGGCTAGGAGCAACAACACCTTCATATTTATAGTTGTGAGTGGTAGACTTCCTTGTTGCCATAATTTTTTTTTCAACTTTTCTTGCCACCCTGAGTTCCTTCTCCAATGAATCAGGTTCCCAAAGGCAAACCTCATGTTGGATTTTATCCTTCAAAGTACCTATGAATACATCAATCCTACACTCCTCTAGAATATCAGTTACCCTGATATTCAATTTTTGGAAGTCCTCAATATGCTCCACCATTGAACCCTTTTGTTTGAGATTTATTAATTGGCTAAAGAAGGTGTTTCTCTTTGTATCCTCACAATATGCTATCATTTCCTCCATAAAAATTGAGCAAGTGAAAAGTGGTTTAGAGGACAAAGCCATCGATACCACACAAATTGATTGGGCTCTAAATGTAAAGATGCAATGTGTATCTTTTGTGTGTGTTTAACATCATTTAGATCAAAATATTGTTCCATCTGTATTATCCATGTTATCAGATCCTTACCATCAAAATTCCTCATATCAATATTTGGAATGTGGTGGGTCTTAACCCCAACATTGGAGTCTCTAAAATCATAATTCATATTCCTTTTGTTCTCCTCATGAGTTTCATGAAATACCTTTTCGCCATTAGGAAACATTTCTTGTAGTAACTTTGTCAAACCTTCTTTCAAATCTTCCATGTCTGCTTTTAAGCCATTCATGTCACATTGTATGCCACCCATGTCCCCTTTCAATCCATCCATGTCCCGTTTTAGTTCATCTTTGGTTTCTCTTTGTGAGAGTGAAATTTGTTGTACTCAGTCCCATAATTTTAATATATCATGTTGCAATTCTTTCTCTTCATGAGTCATAAAAGATATTTTTGAGGGCTTGATGGGTGTAGAATTGTTTTTTTTGGGAGGAATTTTAGAACAAAATACTGATATCTATGCTTAAATATTCCCTTTTAATCACTTCAAACTGATTTTTCAAACAAAAGTTATGCAAAATTTAAGAAATTACACACCTTTTTCTTGCTTTTTAGGATCTCGATATTGAAATGGTGTATCTCTGTAATTTGGAATCTTCAACGTCTAAAATTTCATATTGTGGTAGCCCTATGAGTATTATTTCTAACCCCACAAGTCATACTGAAATTGGATTCTTCAAGAAGGAGTTATGCCCAATCTCCCATGATGACCTGATTATAGATTAGTTCAATAGAGTGAACTTGTACGAAGTTCCACTTGTCACTGTTTCCACCTTCAACCATGAAAATGATACACGAAATACTAAATTCCATTAAATTTCAGTAAATTTTTAAGAAATTAAAATTCAGAGAAAAAGTTATGATGAATTTCCCTAGGTCACCTGTTTGAGATGGAATTCAAGAGCCTACAAAAACCATATATTCCTTGGATCATATCTCTAAAAATACAATGAACCAAGATTTGAAATTTGTACAAAAAGTTCACCAATGTTTCAACTCCACACAGTTACAATTTTAGATTCTGAAGCATCGTATAAAAAAAAAATTTAGCGAAATTTCCAAGGTGACCTGTTTGAAGAAGAGAAACCCTAGAATCCAAAACTCTGATACCAAATGTTATGCATCCAGCTCGTAGAAAAGATAGATCAATGACTATAAAATTATCCTCTTCAAGGGGGAAACCTCCTTTAAATTAAATAAATTAACAATTCTTGGATAATTCAAATGATAATACCTCCTTGGTATATATAGGAGTCTAAGGCGTCACAATATAATCAGAGCCTAATAACAATAATAATGTAGGGGAACAGTAATAAAATTAGTGGGATTCTATGGGGCACAATAATAACAATATCAGGTTACACTAACAATAACAATAAGGGGAATACACTAGTATATAAGGACCTAACATTTGTTATAAAGTATTAGGGGAAGGTTGGGGGAGGTACTACATGCATTGTTAGGCAATGAATTGATGCTCACGTAAGACACATCATTCTTGGAAAATAATATTCTCATAGTGAAGTGCATGTCATCATTCAGTATTTCCTCAAAGCCTGCAGGCACCAATCCATCTAGTGTTCCCATCTCTACTAACGGGGTGAAATATCTACTGCTTCTCTAAACCTTTGTTACTGTAGTGGTCTCGACCTCTCCTATTGGACCAAGTTTCACTCTAGCATCATCCCCATCACTCCACAACTTCATCTAAATTATTTCTCCTTCTTGTACCTCTGGACTGCTTACCACTTCTCCTTCTTGGTGTAGCTCCTTTTTCTGTCTATAGATCTCCTGCAAAGCTTTATCTCACCATTCTTCAACTATTTGTGCTCTCCTTTGCACTCTAATATCTCTAGCCTTATGAAATTCATCCACATCCATTTCTCCAATAATTTTATATCTCCCAACCCATATCATTCCTCCCCTTAGGCCCTTCCCCAGTATCAGGGTTTTAAGTTGCCACGAGTGGGCCCTGAAACACCAATAAGATATCTACTACAATTAGAACTTTAATCCACAATGAGATTTCCTTCAGTAGCCTTCCCTACAACCCTAACTTGGACACAACCTCAGAATTAGAAAAGGACTCATGACCCTCAACAACAAACTTAATAATATACCCCTTTAGAGTGGTTTTCACCTAGAAGTTGACAACTCAAGTCAAGTTTGTGACGAGCCGAGGTAATCCAACAAGATCAACTTTTTGTATAGGTACAAGGGGATTGAATTTGGATGTTGATAATTTATTTTATTTGCAGTATCTGCAACTAATTATAGAGCTCCTCTAGTAACTTGTGCCACAATATCTCGTGATGATCGCTTGTAGGCTATGCATACAAAATTTCTTCCTTCAACCACTTCGCACTTTTGTGATGGAGTTGTGTTTGTTGGTAGGAAGAGTTCTCTACTTGTTCATGCCACCAACCTTCTAGATCCTTCCTAAAGATTCTCAAAACCATATTCTAGATCCCTCCATAAAATTTCAAGTCCTGACAATGAAACCATTTTTGGTGAAAAATGGTGATCAGGTTGAGACCCTAGGTTTAGGCATAGGGCCCAGGAAAGGGTCCACCGTAGTCTAGCATAGTGCCGACATTTTCACCTTACTCAATAGAATAATGTGTCTCACCCGAGGTGCGCCGCAACCTTACTTGATTAAGGGACTAGAACCCGACATCAGGAGAAATCACACTAAGCTACCAACACTCGTTGAACTGAGAACCAAGACATCAGTCATGCAATTGTTATAGAAGACAATAGATTAAGTATTTAAAAGGACACATAATACGCATAGGAATTCATAATAAATTTTTTAAAAGGGGACACATAGACTCAGCACAAGAAGACTCTCAACCATCCCTGCAACTTCCTGTTTCATTAGTTTCAGGAAGAATTACAACAATACATTCAACTCAGAAGCCTTATCAATAAAACAAAACATAGACTAGAAATATAAACTAATATACGACTAGGTGATTATAGAGTCATGCAACTCATTAGGCTCTGTGACAACATTTCAGTACACATCTCTCTCTCTCAAAGATTTCCCTTCAGCCTTTTAATCACTCCAATCACTTGGGTTGTTTCTTCTTCCTCGGATGCTCCACCCTTTCCTTTTCAGTTTCATCTATTTCTCAACATGGCTACTTCCTCAGTTGTGACTACATGTGCTCTGATTTCCCTAACCAATATTACATAACTACCTAACTTCCACAAATTCTTTCTCCTTCCTCGAATTCTTTCTTAATGACTTCCCATCGACCACCTTTGGTCAATATATGTCCAACATCAGAACATGAAGAATTTTTTTCTCCAAAACAAAGGACCCAATAGACTTAGTCTACCCCCATAAATGCACATTTAATTAGTTATAAGTCTAGAAAATTTGAAACATTATGAACCTTCCATGCTATATTAGGAAGAGGAACAGGTTGTACCTCCTATGGAGGATTTGGCACCAAATGATCAAGAAGAGTGGACAAAATATACAATTTCTCTTAAGACTTCCAAAACTACAAGATAGGGGTAACATGACCTTTGGCATCATGGGTTGAAAGGACAACTTCTAGGTAAGGCTAAATGCTACACTTGAGGGAAGATGGAGGAACAATTTTTCACCTCATTCAGTAGAATATTTTGGGGACCAAAATCCTCCCAAAATGGGGATGTGTGATCCATATTGAACCATTATGTTGTTTTTCATGCATATTGATGCTTTTAGAGTGGAAAAAGTGGAAGAATAAGTGCATAAAATCATTTTACTGGTGGGATCAAGTTTGAAAATTAGGGTCTAAAAACCCCCGAGAGCATTTTGAGGCATAAAATGATGTTATTTAGGGGTAAAAAATTTCAACTTTTGTGAAACACCTTCTTTTCATATTCTACACACATATACCTTTCCAACAACACAAAAATTGCCACAATAGAAGTCTGTATGCAAAATTTATGCCACTCAGACTTTGACCTTCCTATTTTCACCATCATAATGCAAGAGGATGCCACATTAGCCCCCATAAATCATGGAAAAGAGGCTAGCCACATTATTATTATGAAAAATACTCTAGAAGTGTCCATATTTTAACTCTTGTTAAGAGTTGAGGGAGTCAAACTTAACCACTAGTAGGCTATCGACCTTTGTTATAACTGGACCACTAGGAGGAAAAGGGTTTCTATTTTTTTCAAGTGAACTTGTTCCCTGAACATGCAAAATAATTGAGAGGGATACAAAGGGAGCACACATAGAGGATTTGTGCAATGTAGTATCCCACAGGCCATAGGTCTTACTTCTTTGTACTCATAGTCATTTTCTATCCAGAGAAAGACAATAGAGTGGCCTTACCTTCTAGTTGGGTTTTCTCTTGAATGGGTTTCCCACGATATATTTGGTGTCAGATGTATTTATGAATTTTCATTTCACTATTCTATATTTTATACATAATTATAATTTACATACATAGATAATAAATAATATTTTTTAGATCCAGAAATCTAAAGGGAAATAAATCCTCATCTTGTAATTTCATAGTTTTAAGTATAATTATCAGATATGTTGTGACAAACTATCTAGAGGAATATCCATGGTATGTTATGGATCACAATGTGTCTAGAGATATTTTTACCTATTTTTTATTAACCCAAGGATTAATATTGAGGATGCATTGTTTTTTACATCTCGATCTTGATTCCTTCCTTAGAAACAACATGGCAAATAGTATTCTAATTGGAGTGGTGAACAAAAATTTTCGATATTAAGAGACACATGAACTTATCTATAATGTTCAAGAATTAGGATGTGCCACTTCTTATAATCTTTTACAAAAGTGTACACTTTCCAATCATCAAAGTATACTACCATTATTTTGTATATGTATTCATGGTACGTCATAACCATGATTCTTGAGAATACTTCTGGTGCATTTTGTGATCCAAATGGCACAACTTTTCATGTGAAGGAACCAAATTCAGAAATGAAATTCATTTTTCCTTGGTCCTCAATTGCTATTGGAATTTGACTATAACTAGAGAATCCATATGTGAAAGAGTAATATTCACGCCTTGCAATATAATTTACGATCTTGTTAGAAAATGGAGTTGGGAATGGATCGTTTGAAGTCACTTAACCCTTTGAAGTGTACCCAAATTCTTTATTTTTTTGGATCATGCCTTTAGGCTGTACAACCAAGGGACTTTACCACTATGTTTTTTTTCTATAAGATAGATAATTCTTATAGCTAGAATTCCTTCTATCTCTTTTTGGATTATGGCTTTATATTTATGAGCTAACTTATAAGGTATTTCCTTAATGTTCTTGGCTCCTTGGATTAGGTTAACTTTCATTTCTCCCATCTCCTTCACTAGTCCCTTAAGATCTTTGTAGTATCTAGCGAAAACATATTGATATTCCTTAAGTAGGTTGATGAATTCAACGGTCTACTTGTTAGACCAATAGTCCCCAAGTCAAGCCACTTTTGTTTAACCATCACTAGAGATGTTGACTTATTTAATTTTTATATTTGCATCAATCAATTCTAGTGCTTTTGATTCACGAAGTTGTCTATCGTCGTTTTTGAATTCCTAGTATACAAGTCGAAAGTATGGATTTTTTGGCTTGTATTCTTTTGATTTATCTATTTTTAACATTAATTTCACTTTTTTATTATGTTTTAGGGTGGTTGTTTTTCCACATTAAGAACTACCCTAGAATTATCATGTTTTCCATATCAATCTAGGTAACTACTTGGTTGTGTTGTTCTTGAAAGGACACTTTATTGCTATTCAAAGTCAATGTAGATTTGACCTTCATCTTTCCTTTTCATATTGTTTAAAATGGTTAAGGTATTTTGATGAAGTTGTGAATGCTCTGTATTTCTTTTTTTATTTCTTATTTCTCCTCATCTGGTCTAAACTTTATTTTATTTATGAATTTGTTCTTTAACTCAATTCAGTGGAATCTTTCATCACGTGTATCTTCAATTTTGTACCATTTGTTGGGAAAGTCATCTAATGTGGATGATAATAAATGTGGCCAAATGTAATAATATATGTACCCAATTCTTTTCCATTCTTTCTCACACCATTCAATATGATTGGCATGGTGATAGCTTAGCTTAAATATTGGAACATTGGCTCCTATAGAAAATTTATTTTTCATGAAATAATTTGACAAAGTAGGTGGTTGTGGTAGTCCACCTTTGTAGTTGGGGTGCATGGGTATTCCAAAAAAAAAATCTTGTCCTTTGAAATTTTGGACAAGTCTATGGATTCAACCTTGATCTCTGTTCAACTTGGATATTCCACCAACAAGCTTCTTGTCTAATGAAAGTTTGGACAAGACTATGGGTTTGACCTTGAATCCTATTTGACCTAGATACTTCATCAACATTGGTTGTTAGAAAGTTCCACTCGCAAAAGAATAAAGGAGTACCCAATGAGTTTTAGTATTACAAGAAGATATCCACATTTCCTAGGGATACCAACATTATCAATTCAGAGTTTGTACAAACTTAAGAGGTGTTAGTGATATATGCACAACAAGCAAGATTCTACTTAAGCTAGTATGAAGCAATGAATTAAATTGAGATGTACAAAGATCAATTTGAAAAATCCTAAAAGGAAAACTATTTAGCTTAAATTTGAAATTATGGAGATGATTGAAGCATAACTTGTTCTATTACATGAAAGAAACATGAATCTATTTGCATGAAATGAAATGCCAGAAAATATATCCTAAATTGTCATGCAAAAGATAAATAATAGGAGAGTAACACTAAGCTAGTTGATGAAAATAAATGTCATGAAATTAACTCTAATATGTATTGTAGGAAACAAATATATGCTATTATAAACCTGATAAATTCTATTCTTCTTGGAAAAACAATCAAATCCTCAAAAGTGCTCAAGGTAAACTACTTTCATTCTATTTAACACATAACCAAAACAATATACCTTAGTTGTAGGATTAAAGCTACAACGATGAAAGTAAGGTATCTAGAGGGTCTCTAGAATTCTCAAGTTTGTATTCAATGATTAGAGGACATTGTGGAGTGATGAGAAGCAAAACAAAATATTTTGAGGCAATTTTGGGTGCGTTCTAAAGAATTATGTGTATTTCTACAATATTCATACAAGATGCCTTGTTTTTCTACAAGAAAACATCCGAGAGAAGTCCTATAGTTCTAGGAGTGGTTTGAAGGTGGAAGAAAGTGGTGGGGAGATGTGTAAGGGTGCAAGAGACCTTACCAAGCCCAAATCTACTTAGTAGACTAACATTTTCAAGGGAGGAGCAAAACTAGAAGTCTCTTGTAGCTCAGTGGGGCAATTTCCAACACACAAACAATTTGCAGAAATGAATAGAAATGGAAGGAGGGGTGTTGAAGGAGGTGATGCTCATGCATATAAAATGATGCTACTATACTCTATGAACCAATAGATTCCATCTGCACACAAAATACAGGTTTAGCTAATGAAAACAAGGTGATTAATGACTACCAAAACACTAACTACATAAAACAAAATATTAGTGAAAGGATGAGTTTAATTTGGAACAAAATCTACTTATTGCATAAAGGAAAATATATTTTCAGTGCTTTTACACATAGGGTACATGACCAGACTTCCAAAGAGAGATAACTTATCGAACTGTAGAGACAATTCTTTTCTTATAAAACAAATTTGTATAACATCACAATTAGACTAAGTGCTTGCAAAATAAATGCATAAATAAATACACAGAGGAAGGGGCTTGAGCACTTGGGTTGGGCCCTAAACTAAGGAGACATAGGTACCTTAAATAAAACTTAGGACGAAAACAAAATGATGCTTTTCATTAACCTCAAAAACTATTAAAACATGTAAAATAAAAATGGAAATAACCAGTAGAAGTATCCTTCTCTAATAGTCACTATCTTACCTCTATAATTCACATCCCTACTGAGCTACTAGGCTCTCTTATTTATACAAAAGTGTGTGAGGAGAAATATCCCTAAAAGGAGGGATGCTTCCCTCCAAAAATCATACAAAATTGGATATGGTTTCATTGTGTACTTTAATCCACTAAGGGGTAGTAACTTCTCATGAGTTGACCGAGTTATTGATGGACTAATGCAAAGAACAAGCCTCATAGATATTCTCCTGCTGGTCTCTAGTGTGTTCTACACAATAAAGCCTATTTTTCCTACACATTAAATGCATTAGGATACAAGATATTTCAAATACCTCTAATTTTCCTAAGAACACATTATAACTTGAAAAATATATTATCAAATGCAAAAAGAGAGGTTAAAACGTGCCATGGGATGGCCATATGGGCCTTGAATTATAAATATTTGGGAGGCCCATCATGCCCTCTACTGAAAAGTATTTCTCATCCTTTGAGAAACTTAGTCACCTAGTTGTACTTTATTCATGGCCCTGGTGGCCTACATAAAATCCCAAGTTATCTCAGAAGGAATTACTTCTTCAACCTGCATTATTTTCAATCTCAACCCATTCTCTGTATTCTTCTTCTTGGTCCCTATTCTCTTGGAAGCTCAATAGTAAAGGAGGATTGAACTAGAGTCCAATCCAATTGATTCCTAATCGCTGGACTATCATTTTGTACAAAGATGTTATGTCCAAAGCATTCCTCAGTCTTTCTAATGGTTGATATTCCTTCATTCTCAAGATGTGTGGCAGGGTATGCCACCTTCTCTAATAGGTGTGCAGGCTCTCATTTCCTAATAATCTAAAGGTATCTTCAAAATGTAATATTTTCCATTTTTGTTTCTCTGTATAGGTTGGTGCCAAATTGGGATCTTCAACTATGAGCCTATAGATACTGGTGATGAGGCGAGGGCCTCTTAACTTTGCCTTGATCCACAGGGGATCATCTACCTCTATAGACATGGATATTTTTATCTCTTCATCTCTTGCCTTTTCATGAGTCAGCTAGGAAGCTAAGGCCATAAATTTCACATCTCTCATCTATGAGTTGGGGTCCCATATATTCATGTCAGTCAATGTTAAATTGTGCATGTAAAACTCAAGGCATTTTAGCTCTATCTTCAACATTTCTCTTGTGAAAGAACTCAATGAATTTTTTATAGCCTTGGAAAGGGAGAGAGCCATGTAAGGAAAATTTATCAAATTGACACCCTTGGTCTTTAAGGAACATGAGTGGGCTTTTATGGATGCCTATAATGTATGGATTCCATGGACAAGCTATCCATTGTGGAAAACTATTCCTCCTTCTCTTGTAGTTGGGCCTTTAACCTTCTATTTTCTTTTTACATGTGGTCCCTTATATTGGCTTCTCTGAATTTGAGGCCATTCATTTCTTCCCCCATTTTTTTCATTTTCTCCTCCATAATACCCACATCTTCAACTCCTTTTGATTTTGAAATTTGCATCCACCTATGGGTCCTTCCCTCTCATTTTCTAGTTGAAAGAAAAGTTGGACTACAAAATGGGTAGGGGGTATCTTCCCTGCATTGATCTGGACATAGAAGGATCCAATATTTGGTTGGGGAGTTGGCTCCTGTAAGTTGGGATTTTGTTTTTGTAACCCCATAGTCTCTTCCTATAGTTGTTCTATCATTTCTTGTAGCTGCTTAATACCTTCCTATAACCCTTTTATTTCCTCTTGTAGATCTTTTGTTCCTTCCTGTAGCTCTACAAGCCCTTTCTATAGCTTTACAAGCCCCTCCTTTATCCTTGCATATATTTCCTGTAGCTTAATGGTTTGTATTTTCTATTTTGTTTAACACAACCAAAACAATATACCCTAGTTGCAGGATGGAAGCTACATTGATGAAAGTAAGGTATCTATAGTGTCTCTAGTCTTTTCAAGTTTGTCTTCAAGGATTATAGGATGTTGTGAAGTGATGAGAAGAAAATTTCAAGCTTTAGATGCAATTCTAGGTGTGTTCTGAATAATTTTGTGTACTACTACAAGATTGCTACACGATGCCCTGTTTTTATACAAGAAAACTTCAGAGAGACATGCTATAGTTCTAATAGTAGTTTGAAGGTGGAAGAAACTAGTGGGAATCTATGGAAGGGCATAAGAGACCTTACCAAGCCCAGATCTACTTAACTTTGTGCAAGGGAGGAGAAAAACTATAAGTCTCCTATAGCTTGGTGAGGTAATTTCTAGCACACAAATAATTTGGAGAAATAAATAGAAATGGAAGGAGGGGTGTTGAAGGAGATGATGCTCATGCATATAAAATAATTCTATTTTACTCTATGAACCAAAAGATTCCATCTGAACACAAAATATGCGTTCAACTAATGAAAACAAGGTGATTAAATGACTACCAAAACACTAACTGCAGAAAACAAAATATCAGTGAAAGGATGAGTATAATTTGGAACATAATCTACTTATTGTGTAAAGGAAACACTAGTTTTGGTGCTTGTACACATAGGGTACACAACCAAACTTCCAAAGAGATCTCACTTATCAACTTGCAAAGAAAAATCTTTTCTTATAAACTGGATTTGCAGAATATCATAACTAGACTAAGTGCATGCAAAATAAATTCATAAAGAAATATAAAAAGGAAGGGGCTTGAGCACTTGGGTTGGGACCTAACCTAAGGAGACTCAGGTCCCTTAAAGAAAAATCAGGCTAGAAACAAAATGATGCTTTTCATTAACCTTAGAAATTGTTCAAACATGTAACATAACAATGGAATTAACACGAAGAAGTATCCTCCTCTAATAGTCACTATCTTACATCTAGACTTCAAATACCTACTGAGCTATTAGGCTCTCTTATTCATACAAAAAGTGAGTGAGGAGCAGTTTGAGGGATAATTCCCTCAAGAACTCCTACAAAAGTGGATCTGGTCTCCTCGTGCACTTGTAAGCATTGAGGGGTAATAACTTATCATGAAACAACTGAGTTGTTAATGGGCTAATGCAATGAACAAACCTCCTAGATCTTCTCCTACTTCTCTCCAATGTGTTCTGCACGATAAATTCTCTTTGTCCTATAGGTTCAATGCATTAGGCTATAGGATATAGAAAATACCTCCTATCCTTCTTAATAACACATTATAGCTTGAAAAATATATTATCAAATGCAGAAAGAGAGGTTAAAGTGTGCCAGATGATGGTGCCCATTCGTACCCGATCCAACTTATAAATATGAGGGGACTAAGGTTAGAGTTTATTTAATATTTTCACATCGTATAAACTTGGTACTACTTTTACTAAAAAAAATGATCAACATCTTTTCATTAGAATTTCTTCTATCAACCAACATTCTCTAGCTGTCAACTCATAGTTTTCCAATTGCCACTGATATAGTTCAGTGTCAAAATTTTGTCCAATAGATAATAGTGAGCCTCCTAAGATTTACCCTTTGGCATTAGACTTGATGTTGTCCTTATCTTCATGCATTACTTGGTATAATGTTTTGGCCTCATATTTGTCCCATGCTTCAATCCAAGGCTTCCCGTTGTTAGGTCTAAAGGGATAACAATATTTTTGTTATTTCCTTTCAACTTTATTCTATCATTTTCTATGGAGATGGTATCTTTTGTTTTTCATCCCCATGGTCTCTTGGCTTGAGCTAGATATGACTGTATATCCTTGAATAAGTCAATTACCTAGAAGTAGAAAGGGGTTGGGATACCCACTATGATCATTTGAACATTCCATAGTGTACCAATTAGCTCAAATAAGTGTTTATCTTCAAGCTTTAGATAATTTGTTGTCTTTTGGAGTGCCATTCTACCCATATTGATCCATATTTATCTAGGTAAGATATTAACCTAAGATCCAAAGTTGAGTATGACCTATCTTACCATATGTCCATTGATTTCTATGTCAACTCGAGGCTCATGGTCCTCATAAAATATTTCTCATGGTTAAGTTAGTGAAGGTGTTTGATTGGTTATTGTTTATCCTTAAATTCCCTTAATATATTCAATAAGTCGATCATTTGACTAATTTCTTTTCCTTGAGTAAATCAAGGAATTTTTCCAGGATGCTCTCTCAACCCAAAATTTCTTTATGATACTTGGCATATTTATTGAATTCATTATGTTTGGAAAATTGAAGTTCTTCTTTCAAAAGTTCTTATTGATGCCTATCATTTGTGCATATGGAGTACTAGGTATTTATTGCCTTGATACTTTCTTCCTATGGGGGTGATTTTATTTCCTTCCCAGGATCTAGTTACAACATGATTCTTTATTGAATACAGCGCTTCACATTTCAACGCTAAATGAAGTAAGTTAACAACTCTTTTATTTAAGTATTTTTCTAAAATCGTAGGAAATTTTATACAATATGGTTGCGCAATCCACATATATTACAAAATATTAAGCCGGTTCTATTTTTGAATGGGTATTCGAGGGTTATATGGTCTCCCTACTAGCATGGGAAATAAGAGACTTTTCCCTAACCCTGACCTTTCCCTCTATTGAATCTCCCATGACAATAAGGGAACTATAACAACCATAATCATATTTAGCTATCAATTCTTTAACCATCTCCTCAAATCTTTTAAGAAAACTCCACCAAATCCTCTACCTATCTCCATGAATATCTCCTCAATCTCTCTGTGATTTTCTCAACAACCCTCGTCCCTATTATCTCATTTCTTCCTCTCTTGTTGAAATTTACATTTCTAGATATAATCTAAATTATCAAATTTATCCATAATATAATTCATTAAAGAATACAAATATGAAGTATTCTTCACACTCCATTTTTAACAATTATTTATAATTTTATTTTTGTCACTTAGTCCTTAAACTTGTTCCTTTGTCTTCACATCTTCTATCTTCTTGGATTTATGGTGTTCTTCCCACATCCTTCATGCTTTCACCTGTTCCTAAAAACACATATGTTATTGAAGTCCATATAAAATAATTACCATCCACCAGAATACATGGGTCACCAGCCATTGTATACGTCAACTCTCTAGGAAACTCTATCCCTTACATGGTTCATCAACCATCTTGGTGCTGCGAATACCTTTTACCTACACCTGGTTTCCCCTTTTTTATCTTTGTCATCATCTTTAAATTGTGCTTCTGGATTACCCATAATCATGTTGTTGACACTCCTACATTAGACTCCCAAGGAACACAAACATGTAATGGTCTCTTGACCATGCATTCCTCAACTCTTGTGAACTTTCTCCACATTTTTCCTTATAGGCTCACACATGACTCAAATACATACTATTTCTCAAATTTAAAATCATGTGACTTAAGACCATCTTCACTAAGGACCATTGAAACTGTTAGGGTTGTTTGTTCATGGATTTAATATCACACATCACACACAAAAATTTATTTATACCTTGCCTCCTTACTTTTATTTTGTCCATCAAGGTTCTGCTGCATCATTGCCTTCATTTTCTTGCATTCTTTGTTTCCTTGTCCTTGTTTGTCTTTCGTTTCTTTCTAAGTTTTTGTCATGGAGTCTTCTTTCACTTTCTTGTGGCTTCCTTTTGAACCATTTGTATGATTAGACATATTCATATTTCACGTATTTTTTTGTGAACTTTACCTTGCTCACTTGTGAGTTGCACTAAGCCTTTGTAACAACAAATTCGTTTCACCCTATAACTAGTACCTAACTAAGCTTCTTTCTCTGAACTTGGCCTTTTGAAAACACTGGTTCTCTCCTCTAGAACCTCTTGAGCTTCCTTTGCTCCTTTAGGCTTCTACTCACTTTCAAGAGCTTCACTTACTCTTTCCTTAGAAAACTCTACCCACATTTGTAACTTGTGGAGTTGTCTCAACAACTTCTAACCAACCTTATCTAGAAGTTGTTCTTCTTAAGTTTTTTCAGCGACATACTACGTATATTTTTTCTTCATTATGATTTTATGAAGTCTTTTCCTCCTTCTGTATCTATGTTTAGACTTCATCTCCATACTTGAGTTTTCCGCTACTATACCTCCAAAAAATTTGTAGGAAGGACGTCTTCTTATAACAAAATTCCTGCAACAATCACTTGTAGCCTCTCGTTAATTGGTCTTCAACTGTCATCTTCTTCAACTCTCCATCACATCTTCATTATAATTTATCTAGTACCTGCAAAATTTTTCTAATATTGTAATGATCAGTTCCAACATATACTCAACTTATGACAATAGTTGGTAAGACCTAATGCCACTATGATAACTAGATTTTACATTATAGACTAACTTTGACTCTTACAACTTCCTCATGCAATGACATGACCATAACCTACACCTTAGATGTCAGGTAATAACAATAATGCATCTAATCTTTAACTTGACTCAAGATTTCTTCTAGAATCAACTTTTTCTTGTTACTTTAGACAATGCTTCAATAGACTTCATCAAACTACATTAACATAGGGTGTTAGGTACAACCGAACATGCACCCTCTAATGAATTTTTCATGACTATGTTTTTAATTGATTCCATTTTCTCTCAAATTTGACATGACTCACTCAACCTTTGACTTTCATAATTTTAATGACATTTTATGACCATTGACTTTGACTTTATAAAAATACTCACACTTTTGACTCCTAAGATTAAGAAAAAATTTCAACAAACTTTATCTAACAAAGCTTGATTACATGAAAATGAATTTTTAACTCCATATAAATTTGTCTTATTCTCTCATCACTTAAAAATTGGCTTTGCCTTATGCTTCTTATGAATTTACACTTTTACGAAATTTTACAAATATTAAAAAATTTGTAAAAGAATCACTCCTCAAATATGGCAAGTAGAATGAATAATTCAAAGTATAAATTCATAATATCACCACTAATAATAGGTTCCAATGTGTTAAACTAAGCTTTGAATCTAAAGTTTCCATAAATTTAAGCTCTGGTAAACAAAACTTTTGAATCTATTGACATTGGATGCTTCTGTTAAATGCAACGCCAATTCTAGCAACCTTTCTCCTCTCAAATGTTGATACACCATTTCTCTCCACACAAGAGGATCCAAAGTCACCTTTGTTGATTCCTATCAAGCACATTTCAAATTTAAACTATGTGTGTTGACTTGATCTTGTGAGATACTTATCCTCCAAGTTTGGATCTACCCTTGCAAAATCTTTGACTCCTCTTAGCCATAATGATTTGAAAATCATTCTCTTTTCCTCATTACTATGCTTCCCACCTTGATCTTCTCTAAATAATTGAACATAATTGTTGGAAATAATACTGAGAGGGGGGGTGAATCAGTGTTAGCAAATCAATAACTTTTTCATTTCCATAATCAAATTCATATACGCTACTTTAGTTAAGGGAACCCGCGTGTACATGCAACTGTGTTTAATGCAACTAGCGTATATCCAGTAAACTTATGATTCAGTTAATTCATCATATGTTGATCTTTAATCAGTGCATCAAAACTTCATTATCCATATAAATAGTAACCAAGTGCAGTAAAAATAGAACAAATCATCACACATAAGAAACACACATGAACACCATGATATAAGGTGGAAACCTAATGCGGGACAAAAACCACCTGTTGCTGTCTTCCTTTTAATATAAGAAAAACCTGTTTACGATCTTGTACCGGCGTAGACTCATACCAGTACACAGGCACCCACCTGCAGAAGGCTACAACCTTCTCTCATTCTCCAGCTACCACTGGAAGGGAGCTACAACCCCCTGGCTCTTGTACTAGTCGATATATTTACTAGTACATAGGCGCCAACCTACAAAAGGCTACGGCCTACATAAGGCTACAACCCTCTCTCATTTTCCAACTGCTACTAGAAGGGAGCTCCAACCCCCTGGATCTTGTACTGGTCGATATGTTTACCAGTACATAGGCGCCGACCTACTGAAGTCTCCAACCTTCACTCTTCCTCCAGAGACCATGTTTCATAAATTTTTAGACTGGATACACCTAGATCACAACACCATAATATGAAGGCCATGTTTCATCCAATTTCCATACTAGACCCATTAACAACATTGAAGCTCAAAATCAATCACCACTGCAATACAACCATTGCATCAACCAAACACTAAATTATGAATCACCCACAGCTGAATCACTGAAGCATAGTCACCAGAACCCGAAACTCTGCAACAACAACCACATCCAACTGCAACTTCAAATATCATACTTCATACTGTATACATGACTCTGATGAGCCAAACCAGTGTGTATATGCGCTTTTACCAAAGCGAACCCGCGTATAGATCTACAAATATTTACTCATAACTCTGCAGCTATTCCAAACATTAGCCATACCTAGATCATAACATTTATAGAATAAAATATGCGCCAGTAATTCAGATCTAGTCTATCCATGATCAAACCACATAATGATAATACATTCCAAGCCTTAATATCATGATCCATCATCCATCATCATCCACATAGGTGCATCCTTGGTTCAGATCAAGCAAAGCATCACCAACCCATAACTTGCATACTGGATCTCACATTTCATCAGATATTCAATACTTGCACACCTCGCACACCTTGGCCTAATGATCTTCTCCTCTTTTTATAGTTTTAGACCTTTCTCAATACCATGGACCAAATACCTCGGACCAAAACTTAGTTTTCCAACATGTACATGTCTTTCCTTCTGTGAAACTGCGTGTGTATGGTATACGCGCCTTTTGGTATGTTAACCCGCATGTATATGCTCCTTTGTCAAGGTGAACCTGTGTATACCTCTCTCTCATCATTAATTCTTTGCTCTTGACCTGCTGCACTATTATTTGTTATCTGAGTGAGTTGCCATCAAGGACAACACCTGTATCATAATGCCAACAATATCTTCATCAAATCCTCTCCTGCATCACCAAAGGCATTGGTCATTGATGTAAGTCTAACATGAAATCTCCCATTTGGTTCCTTGATCCTTTTCTGTCACCATTCATTTGACACCATGAAACCTCCTTCTACAACATGGCTATATTCTGCTACCTCCAATTCCAGCATGAATATAGGATTCTTCATATGTGTAGGTTAGATTTCCACAACAAAAATGTGAACACAAACACAAACCTTTCTCTTCTGGAATCATGAGCTCTAGATCTTTTGTGATCGAAGATAATATTTGATCGGATGCCATAACCTTCAACAATCCACAACAACTCTATCATTGGAAATTAACAACAATTAACTACAACACAAGTGTTTGAACTTTCACACAATTAGAACAATCTCCTCCTCATGGTAGCCTTGGATATTACTAGAAATATGCATTTTGAACTATACCACTCTTTATTGCCATTTTCTAATGTTATCCATACACCGTACATGTCCCTTTTCTCTTCATTTGCAAGAATCCTTTGTTATAGGAATCAAAAAGTAGCTACTAGAATTCCAAGGAACTACCGAGTCTCTTCCTTAATATCTGAATTTCAATGTTACCAATTCCTACAACTAAAATAGGCGTATGAAGCTCTAATGCAAGCCCCAATCAACATTTACTCATTTCTAAAAATACAAGAAAACATTCACCCTTGGTGTGAGTACATCCTTTAACGTTCACCAAATATTTTTCCATACTTTAATCAATTCCTACAACTAAAATAGGCATATGCAACTCTAATGCAAGCCCTAACCAACATTTACTCATTTCTAAAAACACAAAAAGACATTCACCCTTGATGTGAGTACATCCTTTAACATTCACTAAATATTTTTCCATATTTTAATCAATTCCACGTACATTTTCCACCTTGTTAATTCCACTCTTAACAAGGAGTTGAACCATTCCCACATTGAATTTGTAATATGTTTCTACACTTGTGATACTACAAACCCTCATACATGGACTATTGACCACACATACAATTTAGTTGCATCTTAATAGCTCTTACCATTTACTCTACAACAATGAGTTCAAAATCTCGATTTCTCTCAAACATGTCAGCATCATAGGTTTGTAATGAATCAAGAACCCTTAAGTTGTTGACTACAATTTCTAAAACAAAGTATACTTATAATTCAAGCTTATATGCAATGATATCCTACCATGAGGTTTCTACACCATTATTTTAGGTTTCGATTCAACACTTAAGTTTCATTATGCATGAAATTAAGGGGAAATTTATTATTTACCTCGAACATACCTCCAATGGAGATTCTCATCACATGGCACCTCTCTATGGTTATTTCCTCATCAATGTTTGACGTTCATCTAGGTGTTTCATTGATAATAACTGAACGATCTTCAATGCAACCACCTGAAGTTCTAGCTACAAGATCACTCTCATATTCTCTTAAAACCCTTGCATAGCAATCTCATCCATCATGTTAAATGCATGGTTTCTCTTTCCCGGATTTCATTTTTAACAGAGGAGTTTCCTTTCGGCTAGAAGTTAACAAATACAAATGAAAAGGCCTGCTATTCTGGTTCCTCCCCATGATTTAAGTAATACAATTACCAAATTTCCATGCTCAACTATCGATTGTCCAAACAGAGAATCACCATAATTTTATGGTAGAGATAATTTATTTCAAAGGCAGATTATCAATCAACAATTTACAAAAGAACCTCAAATTTTGGTAGGATTTACCACACCTTGGTCAATAATGAATCCAAAATATTCAATGATAAATGAATTTATAAAAAAAAAATCAGCATAAAACAAACTTCAATCTGATCCATTCAACATGATTTGGTTGAGTAATTAAAGCATATACATTATGTTCACAACACAAAGTAATCTCAAGATATTACTAACAATAAGCATGATTTTTTAACAATTATTTAGATACATATGATGTAGGTAGTCACAACCTGCTCCATTAATTTCTCAAGTGTGATGAAAACTTGACTAAACTGAGAGGGGTGAATCATTTTAGTACATTCATGGACAATAAAATTCTTTTTTTTTAACTGATTAATTGGAACATTAAATGAGCAACTTAATGCTTAAAGAGCAACAAATTTAACATGTGAACAACAAGTAATAAGTAAACCAAAACATCACATAAGCACATAAAAACAACACATATGGATAACAAATATAAGTGGAAACCCATAAGGGAGAAAACCACTACTTTGTTGTTGTGAGGCAAAGACAAGGGCCTACTCCCTTATTACATCTGATTTTTTGTAAGCTCCAACCTACATGATGCTATTACCTCAATTTTTCTGCAAGCTACAATATGCAAGGAAGCTCCAACTCCCATAAGTTTTCAATAGGATACAGTTCACAGGAGGATCCTACCTCAACTCCAACCTGTTATTTATCAAGATGCAACTTGAAAGGAGACTACCATTCCTTAATGCATAAAGAAAACAATGTGCTAGTTACCTGGTCTATAAATATGCATACCTTCATCTTTGTCTCTACTTCTTCTTCTCCTCAAATATGCTTCACATCTTCTCCATATGGTTCAAGTAATAAACAACTCAAATGAACTCTTACATTAAAAGACTCTAACTTTCTAACTTTAGACTCTCCTACCTCACAAAATTTTATAATTGAACTTTGATGGATGTTGGTATTCCACAGACAAGAATATGAAATGGAAAAACTTATCTCTTTGCATTCCAAAGGTGTCTCTTTAATTACAAACCTGTTTAAACTCTTGAATATTAAAATACATAAAAATAATTTCATCATATTCAAATGGCATGCATTCATATTCTTCAACATAAATTTCAACATATTCAAATAACATGCATTAATATAGTCCAATATTAATGCAAGAGCTCCAAGTAAACCATGCCCTCAATGACACCCATATGAAAGCAAGATCCAACAAGTTGTTCTCCTTCACCTCCAATACTAGTATCCACACAAGCATGCCATCACCTCTGCATTACAACTTCTTCATGCCTTTGGGTTAGCTTTGCATCTTTTCTTGCCTTGCATCATGTCTTTGTATTGAATTGCATCATGTCTTTGCCTTGCATTTTCCTTGCATCATAAGAGTGCTCATGACTTTACCTAGCATCACAACAATCTCCTCAAATAAACCAATTTTCAAATAAGCCTTTCACAAAACATATGGAAGCATCAATCATCATCACACCATATATGCAAGCATAACTCAATGCAAGTCTTTTGACAAATGTGCATGCACTAACTTGCCATGGTATTTACTGCTTCTCTGTTTTTCCAAGCCATCAAAACATAACAGACATGCCTTGCCTTGCTGCTCTCTTGCTGCTCCTTTGCCATCACATATTTTTCTGTTCCTTTGCCATCAAATTTTTGTTGTTCTTTTGTTGCTTCTTTTCCTTGATGCTGCTCATTTTCCATCAATGACAACAATGCTACCAATCTCCCCCTTTGGCATTGATGGAAAAACATTGATCCTCCCTGTGCACATATAACCTCTCCTTACCTCCCCCTTTGATATCAATGGCAAGGGGATATGGTTCTCAATGAAAAACAACAAGGAGATATTCAATAATCCCACAAATTCTTCTAGTCCTTTAGCACAAGTCTAAGTTGCACGAAACAGGGAAACGGAAACGAGTTTCCGAAACAGGAAGCTATACGAAATGCGACCTCCCCAAATTTGAGGAAACGGGGAACGCGAATATATTATATATATATATATATATATATATATAATAATATATAATATATATATATATATTAAAATATTTAAAAATATTATATATATGTGCAATCATAAAGCATTAATGATACATTATAATTTATTACATTTAAACATTAAGATTAAATTTATATCACATTACTCATGAATCATGAATGATCACATAATGAAAATAAAAATATAGGAAAATCCAAAAGCAACTATTAAAGTTTATTATATATCCAAGGGCAAAATCTCAAAATCAGTCTTTATTTATATTAGTATATGAAGCTGCAAGTACAATAAAGACTATAACGCCTGCAAGAACTATAGAGGCAAAAGACTAATCCTCATCATAACAATCCTCATCAAAAATAGAAGCAACGCAATGCTCAACATTGGATGGTGGTGTTGAAGAAGATGATGCACCAATTCCACTTCCATACTCGTCCTCAATATTGGTGGTGCTGAAGAAGATGATGCACCAATTCTACTTCCAGACTCGTCCTCAATATTCAAGGCAGCAAGAGAGCTCCAAATCACGATTTTCTGCCTCCACATCCCATTTTTTAATTTTTTTTAGACTATTAAAAAAAAAATTTAAAAAACAAATGATTTTTTTGAAAAAAGTGGGGCTGTACGGCCATGAAAAGCCTCCACATCCCATTTTTTATTTTTTTTTAGACTATTAAAAAAAAAAATTTAAAAACAAATGATTTTTTTGAAAAAAGTGGGGCTGTACGGCCATGAAAAGCGCCCAAGTTTCCGTTTAAGAAACGAAGTGGCCGGAAACTCTTTTCACGGCCGTACCAAATGCGGAAACACGTTTCGTTTCCGTTTCCCCATCAAACTATTGTCAAGGTTTACAATTATTAATTATTATTATGACTCCATTTTTGCACCTTGAGGCTCCAAAATTTTGAACCATTAAAATAATGTTGCAATAATTTTTCTTACAATATTTTGATGCCTCGTGACAATGATCAACATCATATATCAGTCACCATTACTGTGTACACCAGGAATTTTACCCCACAAAAGTGTATGTTTCTAGTTGCCAATTGACAATAACTTCAATGCAAAACTCAAGTTTATTACTCAAAAAATCTATTAAGAAGCCACCAAAATAATTTTTAAATTGGTTTTTAAGTTCCGAAACAAAACATGATACGTCATCTTGCCCATTGACTTCATAAATTTTGTGAATGCACTTTTTTGCTTGAGAGAAGCTACAAGTCACAATGTAATTGGCTACATTATGCACCAAGAAAAGAACTATTATTTTAAGCATACTTGTAATAACAGTTGTATTAAAAAATTGCAATACATGTGATTAACATTTGATGTTGCATTCCCTAAAAATAAATTTTTGGGTTATTTAAAATTTAAAACGCGTTTGGCGAAGGATTCATGTTCAAATTTACAAGGTGCTGGCTTCGTCCCAGGGGGTATGTTTTTCTTGCAATTATTTTCCTCTTAAAAACTAAAATACTTGAAGGTTAAGGAAAAACCTAAATAAAAAGAAATCCTCGATAATAAATCTCATAAAAAATCATGCTCAAAGCTCCATTCTCTCATAAAGCGCTCATAGATGGCTCTTATTTATCTGAAAACACCAGTCTGCCTAGGAAATATTGTCTATGTCTCCTTGGAAAATGTTCCTAGAAAATCAAATTTTATTGCTTTACCTGCCAAATACAATTTTCAAAGAATTTGTGGAGCAATTCATGATAAATTAGGGCATAAGACCCTAAATTCAAAGCATATTTTATATATATATAAAGACCACTGTGCATTTAGTTGTTGGAGACTGTGCCCAACATGAAGAACCCATCAAAATCACAATAGAAAACATTGTTACTGTAATTGCCTTAGTGCTAACCATTGTATCAGATTCCAAACAAGAAGGTCCCTCGAGGTATTTGAAGGCCCCAACAACGAATCTCTCAAAACTATGAACATAAACAATCCAACATGCAAGACTTAAAGCTTGAACAATGCTTCAAAGAACCAATCCCCAACTTCTGAAATAAATAATCTTCTCAGCCTCAATCCAAGAGTAATTACTTTGTAAATATAGTGAGGCAAAAATATATATCTACTTACCTACGCACTGCAAATACCTGCTTTCCTGCTTATCAATGCACTGCATTGCGTTTTAATATCCAACGCACTTTAATATATCCTGAAGTGATGAAACTGGTATGCACTACATTTGTTCAACTACTCATTGAATAAATAAAGACAATAATGCAGATGCTGCTATAAAATCATGTGAATTATGGTCTTCATTTTGCGAAGCTCCTCTTCTTCCGGAGATATTGTGGATTTTGTTTTTTTTAATGCTTGATTGTGGTATTATATTGAATAAGACTTTTCCAAAGATTCACCGGAGTCCACGCAGAAGCCTGTATATTTGTAAACTAGTATGCACTACATTTGGATATCCAATGCATATCCAACAAACTGCTGGCATTGGTTGTAAATATCGCACTTGGGCAGTGCAACCTGTCGAGAACCCTAATTAGGGAATAAAACCCCGTGGCACAAAACCATGATCCAATGAATTAAAAACATTTCCCGATGTATTAATCTCCAACGCTGCTTAATGTATTAACTTCCAACGCTGCCATAATATGAATCCAATATATCTCAATGCTTGACCAATGAACGCTGCAATTATACTCATCTCGACCATGCTTGCATTATAAAGAATGAATGCTGCAAAACAATGTATGAGTGAATGAACGCTGCAAACCAATGCAAAGAATGCTACCACGAATATAATTGAATGTTGGTAATGAGAATATGCATAATATAATGTTGAACACTCAATGTATTGGAATGTGCCATCATATCTTATTAAAGTAATGAATTTGCATTAGAATTGTATTAATTAAACATGAATGCTATTCAAATTAATGCTCTGTATCATTAAATTGTAAGTTTAAATACAATTTTATAATGCGAAATAAACACTTAAAAGAATCACAATAAACTTTAATACTTAAAAATAAATACTTTTAGCTATTGATGCTTGCTCACACTCCCAATTTGATGTTGTAAGGGATGTCGAAATAAACTGCTCAGACCTTCACCTAGGGCTTGAGGGAATTAACGAAGAGTCAATTAAATTTCCTCATGCGACTTCAGATACCGCCTGCTGACCACAATACCCATGAGCTCTATGCCTTGGGCACACAGCGGTATCACATGTAGGCTAGACAAATCCTGCCACTTAGCTAATACAACACCACATGAGTTGTAGGTCCTTTGATAAATCGCAGTGAAGGTGTAATATTATGAGTAGTCCAGCCCTTTTTACAAATGGAATACTTTAAGAAAAGTTAACCTATTGTCCTTGTCACTATTGTAATGCATGGAATTATTCGAACGAACTAATGTGTGGAGAAAACAAATAAAAGAGGAAGTAAACAAATTGTTCTCAGATTTTGTTTGGCTTTTCCAAGCTCTGCTCACTCTAGTTAGATGGTGTAAGACTAAGGGGGATTGAGTTAGTGACCTTGGGGACCAAACAGAAGTATACATAGCCTAGCTTCCATGAAGCTTCTGATGGCTATGTGTCAAGTGTTCCACAGATCATGGTAGAGAACTGCAGAGGGGGTAATGGACCACTCCAGAAGCTCCCAACAAGAAATTAATTAACTACAATTGATTTCGTAATTTAAGGAAATTAAATTACTGCAGTTGGTTTCAGAAATTAAGGAAATGACTGCAGTTTACTTCCGTAGGGAGCAGTTGGGAAAACTTAAAGGAGCTTAACATTCTCCCAATTGGTCCATACTTCCAATCTTAATGTCTCATCTTAAAACCCATTGATAATCTGTATTAAGTAATAGATACATGAATCATGGCGATAAGTCCTCTAATGAGGAGTATTATCTTCCATGTATTACTATGTATTTATTCTTATTATAATTTATGTGGCAACAATTTCTTAATGAATAAACCTTATGTTTATTCTTGGTCCTTCTTAGATGAATTTTCTCAAATCAAATTAAGGTGCACATAAATATGAGAAAAAACATCACAATAATTAAGAATTTCATTAAAATAACATTGTCCATACAATGAGAAACTACATAATGGAACCAAGTACCACATTCACTACATGATCCTTGAATTTAAATGATGGCATGCCCTTAGTCAAAGGATCAACGATCATCAACTCAATGCTAACATGCTCAATGACCACTTTTTTTTTTTAACACGTTCCCTTATAGCTAAATACATAATGTCGATGTGTTTATTTCGACTCCCACTTTTGTTGTTTTTAGCCATAAAAACAGTAGTTGAATTGTCACAATATATTCTCAATGGCTTAGATATAGAATCCATAATTCTAAGCCCAGAAATGAAACTCTTAAGCCATACACCATGTAAAGTAGCCTCAAAACAAAAGACGAACTCGGCTTCCATAGTGGAAGTGACAATCAAAGTCTACTTGGCACTCCTCCATGATACAGCTCCACCGGCCATCATAAAAATGTATCATGATGTTGATTTGCGTGAATCAACACATCCAGCAAAGTCAGAATCTGAGTAGCCAATTACTTCCAAATTGTTCGTCCGTCTATACATAAGCATGTAGTTTTTGGTTCCTTGAAGGTACCTCATTACTTTCTTTGCAACCTTCTAGTGGTCTAAACCTGGATCACTCTCATATCATCCCAACATTCCCACAACAAATGCAATTGCCAGGTCTTGTGTAGACCTGAGCATACATTAGGCTTCTAACAACATAAGCATATGGAATGTTCTTCATTTGTTCCCTTTCAAAGTCTTTCTTCGGGCATTGGTTCAAATTGAACCTATCACCCTTCACAATGGGAGCTACACTTGGTGAACAATCCTTCATCTGAAATCTCTCTAAAATTTTATTAATATAGGTTTCTTGAGATAGACCCAAGATGCCTCGAAATCTATCTCTATGGATCTTAATGCCAATGACATAAGATGCCTCACCCATATCCTTCATATCGAAATTTTTAGAGAGGAATTGTTTCACCTCATGCAGCAAACCCTTATCATTGGTTGCTAGCAAAATGTCATCCACATATAAAACAAGAAAACATCTTTTACTCCCACTTACTTTTAGGTATATACATTGATCCATAATAATTTCTACAAAACCGAATGAAGAAATTACATTATGGAATTTCAAATACCATTGGCGGGATGCTTGTTTTAAACCGTATAAGGATTTCTTGAGCTTGCAAACCAATTGCTCACCATCACTAGAGAGGAATCCTTCAGGTTGTTTCATGTAAGCCTCCTCCTCTAGATCTCCATTGAGAAATGTTGTTTTCACATCCATTTGATGCAACTCCAAGTCAAAATGGGTTACTAATGCCATAATAACGCACAAGGAATCTTTCTTAGATATAGGAGAAAAAGTCTTTCTGTAGTCGATTCCTTCTTTCTGAGTGAATCTGTTAGCAACAAGTCTTGCCTTGTATCTCTCAATGTTGCCTAATGAGTCTTTCTTTGTCTTAAAGACCCATTTACATCCAATGGCTTTTGCACCATTAGGCAACTCAACAAGATCCCAGACTTCGTTACTCTTTATATAATTCATATGTTCCTTCATGACATTGTACCATAATTCTGATTCTTTGCAACTCATGGCTTGTGAAAAGGACTCGAGATCATTTTCAGCTCCAATGTTGTAGTCAGATTCTTGCAGATACACAACATAATCATCAGGAATTGCTGATCTCTTTGGTCTAGTAGATCTTTTTAATGTTGTACCATCATCTTCCTAAGAAGTATGTGGTTCAACTCGTTGTTCAAAAATTCTTGGCAACTCTTGAACTACCTGATCTACTGGAATGTCATCAGTAGCTTGTGGAACTTCAACAATTGGTTGTTTAACACCAGTTTGTACTTGAGGGGTGCTATGTGGAGGGCTCCAGTATTACAACAATAATGCTGCAACTCTTGGGGCTTCCTTCTTTACTTTTATCAACCCGGTAGTTCGTAACAAACTTAGAAGTGACAGTGTTGTATGCACAAGTACTAGCTTTTACTGCAGACTATCACTTGATCAGTTGACGCAAGTTCGCTAGGAGATTAAGCCAACTTCTATGAATTCATAGAAGAAGATTTTAACTGTGATGGAAGAAAACTAACTCTACAAAGGCTATTCTATGTGCAAAAAGAGAATGAAAACTGAAATGGAACGCAAACCCTAGCAAACTCTAGTTTTACCCACTAACCCTACTTTTGCAAGAGAAGAGATGGAAACTACTGAAATGGGGCCATTGACTACTAAAAAGGTAAATTGCATTTATTCAAGCTACTTCTGAAAATAAATTAGAAGAAATCATCTTTTTGTACTTTTGAGTGTTTTTATGTGAAATTATTATGCTTGTGATTTATCTGGTTGTAACTGTGCATAGGTTTGGTGGCAAAGGAAGATGGAGTTGGATTTTGCAGAGGGTGAGAAAGATGTAAAAAAGTCCTAATAAGCCCCTAGTACCCTTCAGAAGACTTTCATTGTGATCAGACTTCAAAAAATCACTCATAGGAAATTCTACAGGAGGCTGCAGAGGATCTATAGGAGGTTCTACAAGAGGATCTATAGGAAGAGGCCGAAAGTTGTTTTTGGAGTTTGGAAGGTGGAAAAATGATGGGAAATGAGAACTAAAGGCTAGATGAAGGTGTTGAGGTGTCTAGAACTTGTCAAGGAAGATCAGGGATGAACGTGACGGTTGGGTTTGTTCAAATGGCAAGAAAGCAGGTTTATGGGAAAAAACGCAGAAATTAGGGCAGATTGACGAAATATTGCGAATGAGCTGGGAAATGGATGAGAAGTGAGCTGGTGCTAGCTGTTTTATGGAGGGATGGTGAGCTGGAATGTCCTGCAAGATATCTGCACATTTACTTATCAAAACTGACCAAAGAAAGAACTAAAAACAAAATTTTGTCTAGCTTGACCTAATTTCTGACCTACAACCAGAAAATGTTGAACAATACCTTATGAACAGAAAAGCATGCGAGAGAACTATGGTAACAAGACATGAAATGATCTAAGCAATTGAATTTGAACCAATATCAACTTTTCCAAATCAAAGTATCACACTAGCAATTGCATGGAAGAGCAAAAAATGTGTTTTTAGTGGCAGCAGGAGTGCCTTGACCTCAAATCATAGTCCCAAGAAGGGAGAAAGGAGATCAGGACCTATTGTTGGCCTTTTTGGATCTTTTTCTATCACTGCAACAACTTACTTAAGCAATTTGAAACAGAAACAACTATACTAACCATCAAAAGCAACCTAATCTAACAAAGTAAAGTGAATCTATGCAACAGAAATTAACTCATGAATTGAAACAAAAGCATATAAGTACACAATAGGAGGTGCTAGGCAGCTTGGGTTGGGCCCCAACCCAAGAGCTTCAGCCCTCTGAAAGAGATCAGTGCTGGCTCAAAAACTGTTTCATCTTCATTATCAAAAATAACAATTACATTACATAAATTGTTCTCCAAAAAGAACTCGAAAATGAGTTGAACACAATGCTGCACAAAAGTGCAAAAATCTACTAATGACTGGCTAACCTACTAAGGCTCTAAGCCTTCTTATTTATACAAATGGGGACTTCCAACAGTCCTCCTAAAATCAAGGAACTTGGCTTCTTAGAACTCAAGATAAACAACAGTCCTACTTAACATGCTCGGCTACCCCTTGGAATCATCAATGTGGGCCTTTGTGCTCCGAGTTGTTGATGAAGGATTCAAGGAAAAGGGTCATTAATGAAGGAGACACCCCCTACAAGTCTTCTTTCATATTTTCCTCGAGTTTGGTTGCCATTTTCTCATAAATTCCTTGTCTTTATCCAAAATTGTCCAAAAAATCTGCATAAAACACACATTAGACTACATGGCAAAGTGACTAACCCAATTCACTCTATTAGCATAAATATATTCAAAAACATGCAACAAACTAATGAGAATGGTGGATTCTGTCGAAATAAGAGGCAGAATAAACCCATATAATTACCCATTTCTGGGGCTCATCATCACCCCCTGCTAAATGGGTTTCTCATCCTCTGAGCAACTAATCTAACTCTTCATCTTTAATGGCTCTAACAAATTCCCTAACATCCCAAGCCTCTGATGTGATGTCTTCTTCCCTATCATGGAAACATGCTTTCCTATCCACTTCTTCCCATTGTTTCTATTCTTCCTCCTCCTTAACTCCTTCCAACAGTCCTAGCAGCAATGGAGGACTGAATTTAAGACCAATCTAGTTGGCTTTCAAATTTTGCATTGAGTGCTTATACAAGAGCACTCTCCTCATGGCTTCCTTCATCATGCTTGGGGAGTGATACTCCCTGATCCTTAGGCTATGTGGCAAGGTATTCCACCTTCTCATGCAGGCATAAATACAGTCATCGCCAAACAATCTCTCCATATCCTCGAAATGAGTAATAGCCTGTGCTTGCTTGTCAACATAGTCAAGGAGAACTTGAGGATTAGCTGCAAGGTGTTGGTGGGCATAGATGAGAGCCAAGGGTTCTGCTAGTTCTGCTCTAATCATTAGGGGCTCACTTAGCTCTTTCGCCATCATTTTCTGAATTTCCACTGCTCTCTTCTCTTCATGGCTCATCCAAGAAGCCATAGCCATTAACTGCAAATCTCCCAATGCGGCATTTGGATCCCATAAATTCATGTTAGTAAGTGCCATGTTGTGTAGGTAAAATTCTGCTAGCTTTGCTTTATCCTCAGCTGAGGTGTGATCACATAAATGCATAAATTGGCCATAATCTTGAAATGGTATTGTGCCCCTCTGGGCTAGTGTCATAATATGAAATTGGAGCCACTGGTCTTTGAGGTATAGTGCATATGATTTGGCTGCTTGCCTACACTGCAATGCCTCCATTGCCCAGCTGGCCATGCAGGCTAACTGGGCTTCCTTTCCCTATAGCTGCCTTTTTAAAATCAGCACTTTAGTTTCTACCTGGGATTCTTTTTCTTGTTGTTGTTTCATCATTGTCTCACTGTCGATCTGGGGTTCTTCTTCTTGTTGTTGTCTCTCTACTGCCTCACTATCTGCCTGGGGTCCCTCTTTTTGTTGTTGTTCTTTCAAGATTGACAACTCATTTCCTCCTTGAGGTTCCCTTTCTTGTAGCTGCTTTTTCAACAATTTATTTTCTTCCTACAATTGAGCTCTTCTGATGCTCTTTGTATTCCTTACCATGCTCAATTCTTTGTTCATCTCTCTCAACTTGTTTTCCATGTGTCCTATGTCTTTGACCCCTTTGGATTTTGCAATCTGCATCCATGTGTGGGTCGTGACTCTTTCCTTTTCTAGCTCGAAGAAAAGGGGCACTACAATTTTTTGTGGGATGATCTTCCCACCCTCTAGAATATTGTAGTAGGAGCCTAAGTTAGGCTGAGATCTAGGCTCTGGTATTTCCTTTTCCTTATCTTCCTCTTGGGACTGTTTTTCTGCCTTCTTTTCTAGTTTCTCATTTTATTTGAGCTTTGCAAATGTCTCCTGTAGAGAGGTTTGTGCCTCCTGTAGGACTGCTTTAGAGTCCATTAATTTGATCCTTTCCTTCCAGGTGGAGGTCTTAGGACTCCCTCTCTCATAGGTGATGGAGATTTTAGAGGGAGATTCCTCCTTTGTTACAGTAGGTGCATCGTCAATGATAATGGGTTCTTTCGAAGGTGGTTGGGGTTTGCCCACCTTGATTCTGGTGCTCCTCCGAGCTTTGAAATACATAGATGTCTGTCTTTTTCTTTTCCCTTTTTTCTTATCTGGAGTGCTAAGTGCAGCAAGAATAGCTACTGCTTCTCTTGCTAGTGTCTCAGGAGACACTTCTTCTTTTTGTTTTTCTTCCTTTCTCTGCAGTTTTTCCTGTGTCTGATGTTTATGATTTTGTTTCTACTATCTCTGGTGTTGTTTTCTCCTCTTCTTGCTGAGTTTCTACCTTTCCTGTGGCAGTCTTTTCCTTAGCTATCTTGGGCTTCTTCTTTTCAGTTCTTGTCCTCTTCCTTTTCTCTGCTTTTGATGCCATTTTCTTCTCTACTTGAGGTTCAATTGTGGTTGTCTCATGTTTCTCCTCTTCTCTCTATTTTTCCTCTTTTTCTTCTTCTAATTGAATATTATGTGCTTCCTGATCAATTTCCTTCTCTAGTTCCTCTTTCTTCTCCTCCTCTTCACTGCCAGATGGAATAAGGTCATCAGTGAGAATTTTTATGTCATCTTCTCTAGTCATGTTCTTGAAAATTTTCTAGGCTATAGGGATTGTGTATGTGTGGAGGGCATCCTCTACCAGCAATTTAATGAGCCCATGGTGAGCCAGTTGGTCTGGAACCCCTGCATTCAATTTGGTGCCACACTCTATCAAGGATTGGATGAGAAATATGGAAGACTGAGTTTTCTAGATGTAGGTAGGTCCATTCCATATCTTATTTCATGCAATAATCTGAAGTGATAATCATAGACTATACTATATCTTCCTTCACATGAGATATATTTCATGATCTGGTAGCTGACCTCACCCCATGGATAAGGTATACTCGTCCTTCTGATCCCATTCTTATCCTCTATAGGATGTTTGTCAGGCTAGAAAAAGGTTTTTTCAGCAACCTCTCCTAGTGGTTTTTCTTCTTTGCTCTAGGGGAGCCCAAGTGGAAGGCCTATAATTTTGTTGATGAATTCTAGTGTAAGATCTATGGTTAAACCCCTGAAATTGACTGTAGCATGGGCTTTTGAATGGGGTCTTAAAGACATTAAAAATTCTTCTGTAACTTCTTCATCATACCCATGAAATTTCTCAAAGAAATGCATCCAATTTGCCCTGGTAAAGAGGGCTACCACTTATGGGTGTTCATGCAATTTGGTAGATTTCAAAGGCTCCTTTCTCATAAAACCCCATGTCTTCATGTTCAGTGACTGCTAGAAATTCTCAGGTGAGGAGGAAGATAGCAAATTTTCAAACCCGAAAATATAGGAACAGCAGAGGTTTTTTCTGGAACCAGAGAGAATTTTTCGGGTTTCTTCTTTTCAAAAACAAATTTTAATTTTCCTACCCTTCAAACTCTATTCTCAACCTTCCTTTACTTCTTGGCTATTGGAGGAAATACAAATATATATATATATATATATATATATATTTTAAAAACAACACAAAGAGCAAGACAATGTTTTTTTTCTTTCTCACAAAATAAACAGACTTTCCAATGCAAATTCACTTTTTTACAGGCTTGATTTTCTATGGTTGCATCCCTTCTTTACATAGCTAAATACCCCAGAGGAGAAAGAGACAGAATTTCAATGCAGAGAGTAAAAATGGAGAGACTGCATATATATTTCAAAACACAGGCAGACTTCTGTTTTCACTTTCCCTCTTTTTTAACTCAGTACTTCACTCCCAATCCCATCACCTTTTGTGGATATATAACTTGCATAGTGGGTTTTCCAAGCCTACCACCTTTTGAGTTTGAATTTGGCACAAAATTTCGAATTTTTCCTCTGCAGAGCTGCTCACTGGCCTTCCTATAGAAAGGCTCCTGTAGACTGTTTTTTCGCTCCTATAGAGTGCGATAATGCTCTTGTAGAGCCCAATAAGCGGAAAGGTTTTGAAAACTAGCAGAGAGAAACTGCTTCAAGGTTCTGAAGGTGGTAGGTAAGTTGTTGCAGCCGAGAACTCGTCGATGCAAATAAAAACAAAAGGTGGTGAAGGCTTCCACTATAGGGTACTTAAGCTTATGGCGTGTTCTGTGGTGAAGAGGTGAAGTGGCAGGAAGGGTACATTATCCCCATCCAGACCATTGGTCCCTACTCCAGTGCCATTATGGTATTTCATGTCGGCTACCCACAATCACTTCCATCATTCCCGTTATACGCCGCCACCACTACCTATTTTGAGTTTTTCTTCCTGAGTTGACAAACCACACGTGCCGATTGCACTCACTGAACACTGTTTGAATTGGACAAGGCTTGTTTGAAATGGATGAGGGTTATACGCCGCCACCACTACCTATTTTGAGTTTTTCTTCCTGAGTTGACAAACCACACGTGCCGATTGCACTCACTGAACACTGTTTGAATTGGACGAGGCTTGTTTGAAATGGATGAGGGTGGCCAGTTAGCTGGCCACCAATTTCATTTAATTACAACCATCTCAATGGTTCATGCAGTTTCTAAATCATATTCGTGCAACAAAGGAACGGGTTTAGCCACTTACCTATTAGCCGCTAATGTGCTCTACATGCTCAGACTTTAGCACTTTTTTCTTTGATTGCTGCTGCTATTGATGCTCGTGGCCTTTGAACTGATGATTCGGTTACTCCATGTTGGTGATCTTTGATCAGGAACGACTCCTTGCATGTTGTATACATCTTGGCTGAATTGACCCTGCCTCCGGAGCTTGTTTTTTTAAAGGGATCAGCTGTTACAGGAATCCTGCAAGATTTCCTATAACTACTTCTCTCTCCGAAATTTCTGGCTGAGGTTTGAGCAGGGACTGAAGAGACAGCTAAAGAAGGTTCTGAAGGAAAGGAAAAGCAGCTAGAATGCATGAGGTAAGAATCAAGTTAAGAATGATGCTATTTTATTCATCATTTTTTTTTAAACAAAAGGAAAAGAATTTCTGTGTTTTTTATGTAGGGAAGGAAAAACGAGTGGAAGTGTAGGGGCACAGGGATGGAATGAAGAATTAGGAGGGTGAATGGTGGCAAGGAGGTCCACAAGCCTTTTGGACAAATTTCTAGCCCTCAGATTCTTTTCTGAACTTGATTTCGAGCTCTCTGTGGTTTCTACAGGAGCCTCCTGTAGAATGCACAAAGCTTCCTGTAGGATGCAAAATTTCCAAAACCAGTGACACCAGGGCCTGGGAAAATAATGGAGATGGAGAAATGAGCTATCAAGAGTGTATTCAACCTTGCCATGTCCTTTTGCTTCTGTGACCCTCCTGCAATCTGAAATGCATTCAAAAGAAGTTAGTTTTTCTGCTTCTTCTTGTTTCTCTGTTTTTTTCTCTTTTTTCTTTTTTTATGAGACAACTGGGGTGCCTCTAGGAGGTTTTCACCCTCACTCCCTGCCCTCGGTGCCTCCAGGAGGTTTTTTCCCGGGGATCTTTTATTCTCTTTTTCTGTTTTTTATTTTTTTTATTTTTTTTTAAGGTGTGGGTGGAGTGGATGCAGGGACCTACTCCACTACCATCAATGTTTTACGTAGATTCTCAATGAATTCTTGCTTGGAGAGGGGCTTCTTGTATATCTTCAACCTATGCCCATTGACAAGCATGGGGATGGCTTCTTCATCGATGGTCCGGATCAGAACTGAACTATTATCATTGCATTTTTTTATTGTGTACGGTCATAGCCATCTTGTCCTCAGTTTGCCCTTGAAATCCTTATATCTTGAATCATACAGCAGCACCCAATATCCATCCTGGAATTGTTTTTCTTTGAGGTGTCTGTCATGCCATATTTTCCTTTGAAGTTGGACTACCTTTGAGTGGAGAAGGGCCTGCAATCTCTGTTCATCCAATCCATTTAGCTGGAGTAACCTTTCCTTTTGTGCATGGTTGAGATCTAAGTCCAGTTGAGTTGTCATCTTTAGTGTTTTATATTCAAATTCTATTGATAGCAAAGCTTTCTTCCCATAGACCAACTCATAGGGTGTGAACCCTGTGGTGGATTTCCAGGTGGTGTTATAGGCCCAAGTGGCCTCAACCAATAAATCGGCCCAATCTTTTTTGTTGTTTCTCACTACCTTGGTCAGAATCTCTTCCAAAGCTCTGTTAGTGACTTCCACCTATCCATTTGCTTGCGGATGTTAAGAGGTGGAAGTTCTATGCTTAATTTTGTGATATGCGAGCAAGTCTTCAATCAAATTGGAGGTAAACTAACTCCCTTGATCTATGACTAATTCTCTTGGATAGCCAAACTTGTAGAAGATATTTTCTCTCAAAAACTCAGCTACTTTTTCTTCGGTTGTTGCCTTGATCACCTTTGTTTCTGCTCATTTTGTCAGGTAATCAGTACACACAATGATGTAAGATTTCTGTTTTGAAGGAGGGTTGATAAGACCCACAAATTCCATGCCCCACTTCTCAAATGGCTCGAAAGTCACTTGAGGTTATAGGGTCATCTCATCCCTTGGAGTAGGTTTCCCCATCCTTTGACATCGGTCACATTGGCTGATATATCTTCTGACATCTTGCTGAAGAGTGGGCCAATAGTAACCTGCTTACAGAATTTTGAAGGCAGTCCTCTTTGCTGCAAAATGGCCCCCACAGGGCCCATCATGACAAGTTATGAGAATGTCAAAAACTTCCTCATCCCTGACACATCGCATCAAAATCTGATATGGGCCAAGTTTGAAGAGATTGGCCCCAATCCAGGTGAATGAGGCACTTTTCCTCGTGATCTTGCTCTTCTTTTTTGAGGACAAGTGTGGCGGAAACTGTGTTGAAACCAAGTAATTTTCTATATCAGGAAACCATGGAGAGAGTACTGAGATAGCAAATAGGTGTTCATCTCGCATTTGATCATCCACCATTCCTTCTTCACCTACAAGCAGATCTAATCTAGACAAAAAATCAACAACATAATTTTCCTTACCTAGCTTATCAAAAATGGTCAAATCAAATTGCTGCAATAAAACTAACCATCTAATAATACGAGCATTTACATCTGGTTTTTTCATCAAATACCTAATTGTATCATGATCAGTGTGTACGAATGTTTGATAGCCGGTGATGTAGTGTCTGAACTTATTTAGGGAATGGACTACAACTAGGAGCTCTTTTTCGATTACAGTGTAGTTCAATTATGCCTTGGACAAGTTTTTACTTACAAAATATATGACATAAGGCAGCTTCTCATCAACTTGCCCTAAGGTTGCTCCTATCGCTTTGTTCGAGGCATCTGTATGAATGTGGAAAGGTAGGGCCCAATTTGGACCTCTCAAAATTGGGGCAGTCACCAGTTTATTTTTCAAAGTATCCAGAGCCTCTTGACAGTTGTCAGTCCATGTGAATTCAGCATCTTTTCCCAAAAGACCAAGCAATGGAGAGGCTAGCTTACTAAAATCCTTAATGAATCTTCTATAATACCCTGCTAAGCCTAGGAAACTCTGAACATCTCTTACCTTTTGAGGAGGTGGGACCCTTTGGATGATGGCAATTTTGTTGGGATCCACCTGTAATCCTTGTTGAGAAATTGTATGACCTAGCATGGTCCCTTCAATCATCAGGAATTCGCGACTGAGGCACAGGTTCATTTCAATGCACTTGGCTAAGACTTTTCCCAGGTTAGTTAAAGCTACCTAGAAGTTAGAACCATAAGGGGTAAAGTCATCCATATAGATTTCCACTGAATCATGAACTAGTTTAGAAAATATACTCAGTACTGCTCTCTAGAAAGTGGCAAGAGCATTGCACAACCCAAAAGGAAGGACTCGGTAGGAAAAATTACCCCAAGGACAAGTGAAAGTGGTCTTATCTTGGTCTTCCGGGCTGATTTGGATCTTATTGTACCTGTTAAACCCATCTAGGAAGAAGATAACTTCTTCCCTACCAGGCCATCTAACACTTGATCTATGAAAGGAAAAGGGAAATGGTCCTTTTTGGTGGCCTTGTTTAGTTCTCGATAATCGACACAGATTCTCCACTTCCCGTTTTTCTTTGGCACTAGCACCAAAGGAGAGACCCATTTGCCGTCAGAGATAGGGTAGCTGAATCCTGCATCCAGCAACTTTTGCAGTTCTTCTTTAACAATGTCCTTAAGGGCTAGATTCATCCTCCTTTGAGGCTGCCTAACTGGCTTACAATCTTCTTTAATGTAAATGTGATGGGTACAGACTAAAGGGTGGACTTCCTTCATCTCCTTATAGCTCCAAGCAAAAGCATCCAAGTGGTTTTTCAATAAGCTACACAATTCTTTCTCCTGAGAGGTGGTTAGGGATGAGTTGATATTCAAGGTTCTTTCTAGGCTGAATTCCACATTCTTAACTCGGAGAGAGGTCGAATCAGCCACACAAAGATCAACTAAAGGAATGGCTTGGGTTTCTTCCACCAGCTCTTCTAATGACAACACATTGGGGAGTGGATTCTAAATCAAGTTTTCAATAAGATCATCCTTGGTTTGTGGCCCCCCCATGGTAGCTTCTACTATACACAATGATGCGGAATAGACTTCATCCTCATCTTCCTCCTTCAACCAGAGAGGTAAATCATGTCCTAATAGAGGTTGGGCAATAGGATATAGGACTAGCTGTTTGGATATATGTCCGTTTTTTATTGTCATGTTCCCAGCTCAACAATTGATGTAGGCATCTGCAATAGCCAACCAAGGTCTTTCCAGGATGAGAGGATACCTAGTGAGATTTGCCTTTTGTTGGAGAACAAGGAAATCAGTAGGGTATTCCCAAGAATCAATAGAAACCATTACATCTTCCACAATCCCCTCAGGGGTCATGGTGAGCGGTCTACTAACTATAGCACTGTTGTGGTCTTTCTCAGGGAGCCCTGAAGGTTGAGCTTGAGCATAGTGTCCTTGGTCATCACATTAATGGCAGTCCTTAAATCAATCAGGGTATGGGGGATTATGGTGCCATTGATGTGGACATCGACTACAGGACTCCTAGGGTCTAGATATTTCGGAGAGATTACTTGCCCCAACATCAAGTCGGATAGTTGTCCTATGACATTGATCATTAGAGCATCTCTCCTACACCTGCCTGGGTGCCTAAAGCATTTCTCCTTGATCATCTTGTTGTATATAGGCACATATTTTATGGCTTGGAGAAGTGGTATCTTTACACATAACTGTTTCAATTCTCCCAAAAGTTCAATTTCTTCTGGGGTTGGTTTTGTGGTTCTAGTTAGTCTCTCAAGAAAGGGTGGAATGGCTTTTGGTTCACTTTCCTATTTTTCTTCCTCATCCTCATTAGGAGAAGGTTGGCTATCTAGGAGAACCTTCCCATATCATAGGTTAATCTACTAAATCTCCACAGCATAGGTCAGGCATGATGTTTCTCCACTATATACCTGTTGGGCCTATCTGTTATTGGGGTTGGAGTTTGGTTGAGTAGGTATTTGGGGTTGCCTTGGTGGAGCAAGAGGCAATGGTTGTGGTTGCGCAGGCGGTGGAGGCAAAAGAGTGGGTGGAGAGTTGTACTGGGGCCTCCACCCGTGATGAGGTGCATTCCATTGAGGTTGTGGTTGAGCATAAGAGTGAAACGAATGAGCAACTTGAGAAGCATGTTATTGAGATGGATACGACCAAGGAGGAGGCGTGGACTAGGAAGGATGAGCAGGGGCCCCCAAGAAGGCATGGAAGTGGCTTGATTGGAGTTATAATAGGTCTAGGATATTCCTTGCATTCCCTACTAGTAAGGTATGGGCCCATGTGGCCTCCTTTGGTTCATGAAATGGAGTGGTTCAGTGACTACTTCAGCCCCTTGATATACAGCTTTAATTCTGGGCAAGGAAGGGCACTGATTCTTAAGATGGTCTTCTTCACAGACTGAACACACTTCTATAGAGTTCAATGGACATTCATTCCTAGGATGCTTTCTAGTGCACCTGGGACAGAAGATTGCCAAAGCCCTCTTGGCTTCCTCTTGTTTCCTTTTGATATGCAAGATATCCATTTGCATGGCAAGAGTCTACCTCATCTCGCTCTTGAAATCTTCTAGCCAATTTTTTATTTCACTTCTGAGGGATGAACTGGATGAGGATGTACTGGCTAAAGGTTGACTTCCCCTACCTCTCTTTCTGGCTAACCTAGAATGGTTTCTAAACACAGCCTTTATGTCATCATAAGGTAGTTGGTAGATGTCTCCCCCAGCCAACAAATAGAGGGTATCTAGAAAGTCTTCAGGGACTCCTCTGAGTAGGACCAACTTCAAAGATTCGGGGTCAGGTGTGCACTTGGCCCTTTTATAACTAAGTTGAAACCTTTCTTCATAGTCTTCTAAAGATTCATCACTTCCCATGGTCATTTGGAAGATTTCTTCCTTGGTATCCTTTGACCTACAATAGTCCCAGTATTTGTTGTTAAAGGCTTGCTGCATCTGAGCCCAAGTTGTGATGTTGTTTCCAGGTAACCCCATGAACCAATGCAATGCTGCATCCTTGTGGGTAGAAGGAAACAATTTCAACTTCTGCTCATCTTCTCCATAGTCATAGGTTCGACAGAGAATAGAAAATTCAAACAAGAATGTATCAGGATCTTTGGTAGTCAATCCATGGAAGTGAGGTAAGGCTGAAGGACTTGTGTTTTTCATTTTAGTGTCCCCATTGGTCTCTCGGATAGGAAAGGCACTTTCTATTCTTTCCCCATTTCCTCTAACATTTTTGTTTTCAGTCGTGGTCTCAGGAGGAATGGTTTCCTGCTCTTCTTCTGTTATAGGATATTTGTATATCTCTAGAGGTTCACCTATAGGTTCTTCTAGATCACTGCCACCAAAGACGAGAGAAGGGTGACTTAGTGATGTGGTGGGGGTGTTAGGTAGGAGTTTTCCTAAATTGTCTCTATTCCTACAAGACATGAAAGGAAATATCTGTTTTGGGTAATGTTTTTGTGTTTTTTTCTGCTTGTACTTGCAAAACTGAAATGGATTGAACAACAAACTGCAACTAACTGAAATGAACTTGCTGAAATGAAATTGCAGAATTGAAATGAAAGCAAGGAAATGACTAATCTACTTTGCTGGAATGGAAATTGCAGAATTGAAATGAAAGCAGGAAATGCCTAATCTACTCTTCCTGAAATTGAAATTGCAAAATTGAAATGAAAGCGGGAAATGCCTAATCTACTCTTGCTGAAATTGAAATTGCAGAATTGAAATGAAAGAAGGAAATGTTTAATCTACTTTTGCTGAAATTGAAATTATAGAAGTGAAATGAAACAACTACTCTACTTTTACTGAAATAAACTACTTAATATAATGTTGCAGTAGAAAATAGAAGAAAGCAGTAATCACAAAATACTCTAACGCTTCCCCGGCAATGGCACCAAAAAAATGGTGGGCTCTAGTATTGCAGCAATAATGTTGCAACTCCTGGGGCTTCCTTCTTTACTTTTATCAACCCAGTAGTTTGTAACAAACTTGGAAGAGATGGTGTCGTATACACAAATACTAGCTTACTGCAGGCTGTCACTTGATCAGTTGGCGCAAGTTCGCTAGGGGCTTAAACCAGCTTCTATGAGTTTGTATAAGAAGCTTTTAACTGCGATGGAAGAAAACTAATTCTACAGAAGCTATTCTATGTGCAGAAAGAGAATGAAAACTGAAATGGAACGCAAGCCCTAGCAAACCCTAGTTTTACCCACTAACCCTACTTTTACAAGAGAAGAGATGGAATCTACTGAAATGAGGCCATTGATTACTGAAAAGGTAAATTGCATTTATTCAAGCTACTTTTGAAAAGTAATGAGTAGAAATCATATTTTTGTACTTTTGAGTGTTTTCATGTGAAATTATTATGCTTGTGATTTATCTCGTTGTGACTGTGGAGAGGTTTGGTGGCAAAGGAAGATGGAGTTGGCTTTTGCAGAGGGTGAGGAAGGTGTGAAGAGATCTTAAGAAGCCCCTAGTACCATTTTGAATATTTTAATTGCGATCAGACTTCGAAAAATCACTCACAGAAAATTCTACACGAGGTTGTAGGGGATCTACAGGAGGTTCTACAGGAGGATCTATAGGAGGAGGCCGAAAGCTGTTTTTGGAGTTTGGAAGGTCGAAAAATGATGGGAAATGGGAACTAAAGGCTATATGAAGGTGTTGAGGTGTCTAGAACTTGTCAAGAAAGATCAAGGATGAACATGATGGTTGGATTTGTTCAAATAGCAAGAAAGCAGGTTTATGGGAAAAAACACAAAAATTAGGGCAGATTGGCGAAATGTTACAAATGAGCTAGGAAATTGATGAGAAGTGAGCTAGTGCTGGTTATTTTATGGATGGATGGTGAGCTAGGATGTTCTGCAAGAGATTTTCACATTTACTTATCAAAACTAACCAAAGAAATAACTATAAATAGAATTTTGTCTAGCTTGACCTAATTTCTGACCTACAACCAGAAAATGTTGAACAATACCTTATGAACAGAAAAGCATGCGAGAGAACTATGGTAAAAGGACATGAAATGATCTAAGCAATTGAATTTGAACGAATATCAACTTTTCCAAATCAAAGTATCACACTAGCAGTTTCATGGAAGAGCAAACACAATGTTTTTTGTGGTAGAAGTAGTGCCTTGACCTCAAATCACAATCCCAAGAAGGGAGAAAGGAGATCAAGACCTGTTGTTGGCCTTTTTGAATCTTTTTCTGTCACTGCAGCAACTTACTTAAGCAATTTGAAACAGAAATACTAACCATCAAATGTAACCTAATCTAACAAAGTAAAGTGAATCTATGCAACAAAAATTAACTCGTGAATTGAAACAAAAGCATATAAGTACATAGTAGGAGATGTTGGGCAGCTTGGGTTGGGCCCTAACCCAAGAACTTCAAAAATCTGAAAGAGATCAGTGCTAGCTCAAAAACTGTTTCATCTTCATTATCAAAAATATCAATTACATTACATAAATTGTTCTCCAAAAAGAACTTGAAAATGAGCTGAACACAATGCTGCACAAAAGTGCGAAAATCTACTAATAACTAGCTAACCTACTGAGGCTCTAAGCCTTCTTATTTATGCAAATGGGGACTTCCAACAGTCCTCCTAAAATCAAGAAACTCGGCTTCTTAGAACTGAAGATAAACAGCACTCCTACTTGACTTGCTTGGCTGCCCCTTGGAATCATCAATGTGGGCCTTTGTGCTCCGAGTTGCTGATGGAGGATTTGAGGAAAGGGGTCATTAATGAAGGAGAGACCCCCTATAAGTCCTCTTCCTTTTTTTCCTCAAGTTTGGCTGCCATTTGCTCATAAATTCCTTGTCTTTGTCCAAAATTGTCCAAAAAGTCTGCATAAATACACATTAGACTACATGGCATTGTGACTAACCCAATTCACTCTATTAGCATAAATATATTCAAAAACATGCAACAAACTAATGAGAATGGTGGATTAAGTCAAAATATGAGGCAAAATGAGCCCATATAATTACCCATTTTTGGGGCTCATCATTGTGAACAATAACCAATCTATCACTTGAGGTGGAAGGTTGAGATTCTGAATGATCCTTCTCAAGCACTATGTTTCTAGTTTGATCGCTCCCATTGATCAAGTCATTTTCAAAAAACTTTGCATTTCTTAATTCCACAATCCTAGTGTTGTGAGATGGACAATAAAATCTGTAACCTTTAGATCTTTCAGCATATCCAATGAAATACCCACTAATGGTCCTTAGGTTTAGCTTCTTCTCTTGTGGATTATAAATTCTCACTTCAGATGGGCATCCCCAAACGTGCATATGTCACAAACTTGGTTTCCAACCTTTCCATAATTCAAATGGCGTTTTAGGAATAGCCTTGGTTGGAACTCGGTTTAATATATACACTGTCGTCTTAAGTGCTTCAATCCATAAGGATTTAGGAAGATCAGAGCTGCTAAGTATACTCTGCACCATGTCCAATAATTTTCGATTTCTTCTTTTTACTACACCATTCTGGTCGGGTGAACCAGGCATGGTGTATTGGGCAACAGTCCCATGCTCTTGAAGAAATTTTGCAAATGGCCTAGGTGCTTGTCCATCTTTTGTGTATCTACCATAATATTCTCCACCCCTATCTGATCTCACGATCTTAATTTTCTTGCCACATTATTCCTCTACTTCAGCCTTAAAGATCTTAAAGGCATCTAATGCTTCGCTCTTTTTATGAAGCATGTAAAGATACATATATCGTGAGTAATCATCTATAAGGGAGATGAAGTATCTCTGACCATGTGAGTCCATGTCTGGACTACATATATCAGCATGTATGATCTCTAATATGTCCAAACTCCTATTGGCACCTTTCTTTGACTTGTTGGTCTGCTTTCCCTTTATGTAGTCCACACAAGTCTCAAAATCAGTAAAATCCAGAGTATTAAGCACCCCTTCATTTATCAATCTTTCAATTCTTTCTATGGAGATATGACTTAGTATTTGGTGCCATAATTTTGAGGAATCTTCATTAATAACACATATTTTAGTGCTAGTGTGAACATGCATTGAATCATAAGTGACATTGTTTTGTAAATTAATGCAGTAAAGACCATTAGACAAAATATCATTCCCAACATAATTAGATTTACAAAAAATAAACTGAAATATGTTTCTAAAAAGTTAAAGGAATATCCAAAATGTACAAACCTTGAAACTGAAATCAAGTTTCTAGAAAAACTTGGAACATAAAAGGTCTTTTCTAATTTTTAAACAAAGCCACTATTTAAAGTTAAAGAGCATGTTCCTATAGCTTCCACATGCAATCCCATCTTGTTTCCTGATAAGATGTTTTGCTCACTTCCCATTGGCTTCCTTAGGTTTTGCAAACCCTATAAAGAATTCGAAATGTGAATTGTTGATCCAGAATCAATCCACCATGTGTTAATATTGACATTAACCATATTAGATTCATAACAAACAAACAAGGTTGAATTACCTTTGTCCTCAAGCTATTTCTGAAATTTGGCGCATTCCTTCTTCATGTGTCCATTCTTTTTACAGAGGAAACACTTGGAATCCTTCTTGATATCAGCTTGGGGAAGTACTTTACCTTTCCCTTTCCAATTGGCTTGAGATTTTCCCTTTCCATGTGTTGCCAGCATTACACTTTCTCCCAGTTCCATCACTAGTCTCTCTTCCTCTTGAACACACATGGTCATGAGTTCATTAATTGACCATTTATCCTTATGTGTGTTGTATGAGATTTTGAAGGGTCTATATTGGTGCAGAAGGGTGTTTAGGATGTAGTGTACTAGGAAAGACTCTGATATTTCAACCTCGAGTTTCTTCAATTGAGCCACAGTGTCCCTCATTTGCATGATGTGCTCACGCACACCTTTCACAATGGTGAGCCTCAAGAATGAGAACTTCGTGATTAGGGTGCTTGCTAGTGCCTTTTCTGAAGTGACGAATTAATCATCAATGGATTTTAGCAAGTCTCGGACCTTTTCATGCTGATCAACGGAACCATGAATACCAGCTGAAATTTTAGTCTTAATGAACATCATTCTTAGGTGATTGGATTGCTCCCATCGTTCATAAAGCGTGATGTCCGCTGCAGTGCTGGTATTAGTGAGTGTCGGTGGTTCATCTTTCCTAATAGCATAGTCTATGTCCATCCACCCCAAATGAAGGAGAACCCTCTCCTTCCAAACCTTATAGTTATCTCCCTTAAGTTTAGGGATATCACAACGAATTTCAGAGAAATTTGCAGGTTGTACAACTGCATAAAATTAAAGATCACATGCTTATGTTAAATTTGAGGCCTAAATAAAATTTCATGCTTTACCAATGTAAACCATGCTTAAAATTGAATCTAATGACATAAAAATTGCATGTGGGCTAAATTTTCAATTCAACCAGATTCAATTATTCTTTATAATATAATTTATCAAATTATTCACTTAATTCATAATTCTAAAGGTATATTATGATTATAATTTGATATAAATTCTATCTTAGTTTTGAAATTTATGATAAAACTATTAATTCATAATTCGTGTGAATATTTTATGAATATTTTATCCTAATTAATTAAATAAATATAATAAAAATCTTGGGATAGAATTTATTATATTTAGTATAAGTAATTACAATTTAATGTCTAAATAATCTTTATGTGATCTAACCAATCATAATATATAATATTATTTAATTAAAGATGTTGTAGCTATTCTCTAATCAATTAAAATTATATGGATCACTAGACATTATTTCTTTTATGCATAAAAATTAACTTTATATGAAAATAATGATAATTTGCATAATCAAAACTATAAAATTCATGCATAATATTTAACAATGGGTCTCATATACTCATCCAAAATAGCATGTTTTAATTGAAATGATCAATTCATTAAAATTAAATAACGAGCATAGTTACTAAATTTTGCACAATAATTATTCAAATTGCATATAATTAAACCAATATTATAAGCATAAAAATTGAGCAAAAATTAAACATATTTCCAAATAAATGCATTAGTTCAGAAAATTCTCTAAATATGACATTAGCAAAATAGAGCATGTCTATAAACAACAAGGCAGAGATAAAAATTGCTCTGATACCAAATGTAAGCTTAAATAAGATTCTATAATGGGGAATAATCACTTAAAAGAATCACAATAAACTTTAATACCCAAGAAGAAATACCTCCACCCATTGATGCTTGTTCACACTCACAATTTGTTGTTGTACTGGATGCGATAAACTATAAACTGTTGGAACCTTCACTTAGGGCTTGAAGAAATTGACAAAGAGTCAATTAAATTTCTGCATGTAACTTCAGATACCACATTTCTACATGCGACTTTAGATACAGCCTGTTGAGCTGCATTAAAATGTTAATACATCACAATACCCATGACCTCTATGCATTGGGCACACCGCGTATCACATGTAGGCTAGACAAATCCTAAGACTTAGCTAATACAACACCACATGAGCAGGTCCTTTGATAAATGGCAGTGAAGGTGCAATATTATGAGTCATCCAACCCTTTTTACAAATGGAAGACTTTAGGAGAAGTTACGAGAGCTTCAAAACCCACTTTCCCTGTCACTATTGTAATGAATGGAATTATTCGGACCAACGTGTGGGAAAAACAAATAAAAGAGGAACTAAATAAATCTTTCCCTGATTTTGTTTGACTCCAGATCTTGTTTGGCTCTTCCAAGCCTTGCTCATTCTAACTAGATGGTGTAAAACTGAAAAGGATTGAGTTAGTGAGCTTGGGGACCAACCAAGCTTCCATCAAGCTTCTGTTAGCTATGTGTCAATTGTTCCACAGATCATAGTAGAGAGAGTAATAGACTACTAGAAAACTCCCAACAAGAAATTAATTAACTGCAGTTGATTTCCGTAATTTAAGGAAATGAATGAAAATTAAAAAAATTACTGCAGTTTACTTTGTAATCAACAATTTGGTAAACTTAAAGGAGCTTAACCTAAACCATTGTTAAAGCTAATCCAATAAGTTGATTCAAATGCCAATTGGTATATTAATGCTTGCAAAACGTTAATGCTAATCCAAATGTAGTATTATATCAAGGCTGATGTTCCAAATGTATTATCTTATCAAGGCAGCTCCAAATGTCTTATATTAATCCTGCTACAATGCTGCCAATTAAGCATTGAACACTATCAATGTATTATATATTGATATTAATGAAGGCTATCCATATAATGCTGTTATGATTTGAAATTAATAAAAATTGGTATACCAACACACTTATCTAATATAATGTTATCCCCATATATATATACGTATACGTATACATATATATATATCTCCAATGCTAAAATATATTGTATCAACACTCAAATAATAAGGTTGTTACACTGTCTATATACCACTCTCCATATATCGAGGCTTTCCATAATCAATTTCATGACTACTCTTCATAATATTTATAAGATTGAATAATTAATACTCTCCATATCTATGATTTGACTCTCCAATGGATTCGCACTGCATTGCCATGAAACAATATCACACATATTTCATAATATCACCAACGATATTAATAACCATTTGCAATGGAATAATAATAACAATGTGAAAATATATATATCAACGCATTGCAGTAATATATATATATATATATGCAACACTTTATACAACATTCTTGATAGTTGTTCCTGCGGATGACCCTATCAACGCATTGTAAATAAGTTGCACCGGTCGAATTATAATATAATATATGCCATGCTCGTATAATATAATCATGAATGATATATGTCAATATATATTATATGGGATTGTTCGTATAATATGATCCTGCAGATGATAATATCGAAGTTGTGGCAATTACACTATACTCATTGTATCAGCATTCAATGCACAATTATGCTGTCAATAATTCAAAAATATGATATATAACGTTGTCGAATAACTGTTGTAGAGAGTCGAGACATCACAATATATCATAACGTTGTCGAATAACTGTTGTAGAGACATCACAATAATGCACGCTGCAAATAATAGTACAACATTGCCAATATATTTGCTGTCAATATGTTCAGGCTGCCAACATAATATAACCAGCAGCAGCAGCATTAATGAAGCCATATATATATATTGATCAATGCTGTAATAAGGAATATAAAGCAACAATATAACTCCACCATATGATGTATATCAACAGCAATGCAACACATAAATTAATACACTTGCAACTCGTAGCAATACTCAGAATATAGACAACAAGATTTCCTCTCTAACAAAACTTAAAACCTGGCCGGCATTCATTATCTATGTAACACATTACAGCATATATATTATGATATAATGCACCAAATCATCCAAAGAATAAAATTCATTCATCACCCAACAATTAGAATTCATTCAATGCAGAGTTGAGAAATAATGCAGTACAGGAGTCTAGCAGGAACGCAATAACATTTCTTTGTTTCTGTGTTCCTATCACCTCTAAAATATTTTCAATTCTGCCTTCTTTGTAGATACTATCACCTCTTTCACCTGCGTTACCTTGTTACCTTTCCATGGGATTTTCCTTTTCCTTTTTTTTTGGTTTTGGTTTTGGTTTTGCATCTTGTATCTTCCTAGGGTTTTCTTCCTCTCTCAAGTGCTACAACTTATTGTGTTTTGAATCTGAAACTTTAACTCTTCAATATCTAATTGTGATTTCATTAAACTTTGCTGGAGAGATTGGATCTTAGAGACAACAACACAGTTCAACGATTTTTTTTCTTAGTTGCTAGATTTCTGAGCTTCTCACTTTGAAGCTTTAATACTTTTTCAACACTGCATCTTGAAGTTTTATAATGGATATTTCCTTACCATTGATCTCCTTCATATCCACTAATAAATTAAATTTTCCTTTTTGCAGAATTAAGTTTGATGTTGGCAATAACAAGCTTGCAAAGTGCTCCATATTCTTTACAGCCACTAGTTTTGAAAATATAAGCTCAAGGTCTTCATCACTTATTGTACTACTAGATTTTTTATTTATTTAGTAATAATTGGTTTCCTCCTGATTGTACTACTAGATTTTTTATTTATTTAGTAATAATTGGTTTCCTCCTGCGACTGTAACATTGTTATCACTTTCTAAACTACTATCATGTTTCATTTCATTCTCTCTTCTCACCCACTGATTGAACTGTTCCTAAAGATAATGACAAAAAAAAATATGTTATTTTCACTTCTAACTTTTACAAGAATTTTTGAAATTGTAAACCTTTTTGGAGACAATATACGGTATGTTGGGCCTTCTCTAGGTGCTCTTTAAGTTAAACAAGGTGACATTATTCTTCACCTCCTTATTTACTTGTTCCAAGTCATTTTTAGCAATGTTACAAAATGTTACATCTTTGCTTTGCCATCACCGTTTCTTTTCTCATAATCTGCATTTTATGTTCAAATTTCATAGAATTTGTTAAAATGTGTTCCTTCCACCAGTTCATGCAGTCCACCATGTCCTGTAAAATATTATTCTTATATTTTTCATTTTTTTTATTTGATGGTAGAGGCTCCAACTTATGTAATATATTCTCAAGATATTATTGGGGCTGCTCTCCCCCTGAGATGTTACTGCTCTAACATGGACATTAACTAGGCTCTTCATTGCTTCATGAGAAGCTCCCCTTGGAGTCATGATGACTTCATTTTTCCATTGAAGTCAGAGGCTGCTACTTTTTCTTCCTCTTCCACACTTGATTGGTCTTCCTTCTTTTGTCTACATTTATATTTTCCTAGCTATTTGATTTGTTTGGAGTGGCTTCCATCTTCTCTCTAGAGTTCTATAGGGTATGGTAGCTTACAACCTTTGGCTTTGCTGCCAAGGTTGCTACATAAATGGAACCTTATATGATCTAGAAAATTTGGAAATGGTTTGTATATTCTTGAGTCATTTCTGCTTTTTTCTACATACATTTTTCATTTAATAGCTTTATGTCCAAATCCATTGCACAAATAACAGTAACCATAAAAATGATTAGTGTACCTAGTAGATAATTGTCTTCTCTGTTTGCTTGCTTCCTTCTTGTTTGCTACATATTTTGCTAATTACTCTTGGTTTTCTTGTTCTTACATTCTGCTACTACATGTCTAGATTTATGACAAGAAAAACTTTTGATATCTTTCAAAGGAGCAAAGAATCTCCTTTGTGATCTTTCAAACTTTCTAAGTTCATCTCCATAAGCAAATATCCTTTTTTCAAAGAGAATTTTCTTTGACTCATTCTTTTCATTTTGATTTAGTTGCTTGCCTTTGTTTTTTTCCTTGTTAATTACTATGCTTTTCCCTTCTCCTACATGTCTTTTTAGGGGTGTTGTGTCCCTCTTAAAAGTTGTTTTTCTAAGTTCTTCATGAAGACATTCTCCTCTTCTATTTGTTTACACAATGTGTTCTTTTATTTTATTCTAACTCACTTGTAGTTGAATTAGTCTTAACCTATAACCTTTCACATTCTTCTTCTTTCTCCTTCAGTAGTCTACTCATTACCTCTTCTATTCTTCTTTCGTCTTCAAGTTGTGTCGTTAGGCTAATGATTTATTGCTTGGATTCATACTCTCTCTCATCACATATTAGCACAAGTTTCTTTAGGTCATTGTTTTCATTCTTCAATCTTTATATTCTAGTCAAGGCTATGTCAAACTTGGATTGTTCTTTAGCTATCTTTTCTTCATGGAAATCAAGTCCATTCACACTAGCAGAGATCGCATTTGAATGAAATTTTTCTTTTTGATAGGGATTTTTCTTCCTCCTCTTTCTCTTCTCTTTTTTTGTATTACTGCGGCTAGTCCCTCCTTCATGAATGAACTACAATCTATCCCATATTTCTTTTGTAGAATTTAAATATATTACTATATCAAGATCCTTATTATGAATATTGTTATACATAGCAAACTTTGCCTTAGCATTCCACTATTGTTTTGCAAAGAGAAAAAGTCTTCTTTACTATATCCATAGCATACAAGCTTCCATTCACCAGGTCCATGAGTTATCAATTTTGTTTTAATATTATCTCTCTATTCATGAAATTCTGTTGTACTAACCACAAATACACTTTGATAGTCCATGACTCAACCAAATCTACCTTCAAGCTATTAGACTTACACATAAGGAACCTGGTCTAATACAGATTTATGAAATCTTGACTAAATTGGGGGGGAAGGGGGTCAATCCATTTAGTAAATTCACAAATATTAAAATTATTTTCTTTTAATTGATTAAAAATGAGCAACTTAACACATAAAGAAAAACAAATTTAATATGTGAAGAACAAGTAAGTAAATGAAAACATCACATAAGCACATAACAACAACACATATGGACACTAGATATAAGTGGAAACCCATAAAGGGATAAAACCAGGACTTTGTTATTGTTGTGATGGAAAGGCAAGCTCCTACTCTATTACATTTTATTTTTTTAGGCTCCAACCTACATGAGGCTACTACCTTAATTTTTTCTGCAATCTACAACATGCAAGGAAGCTCCAACTCCCATAAGTTTTCTTGCAAGCTACAACCCATGGGATGCTTCTAACTCAACATGCTCCAACCTGTTATTTATCAAGATCCAACTTGAAAAGGGACTACAATTCCTTGATACAAAAGAAAACAATGTGCTGGTTACTTGGTCTACAAACATACATACCTTAATCTCTGTCTCTACTTCTTCTTCTCCTCAAATTGGCTTCACATCTACTCCATATGTGCTAGGTAATAAACAACTCAAATAATCTCTTACATTCACAAAAACTCTAACTCTCCAACCTTCAACTCTCCTACCTCACACAATTTTATAATTGAACTTTGATGGCTATTGGTATTCCACACACTAATATGAAATATAAAAACTTGTCTCTTTGCATTCCAAAGGTGTCTCTTGAATTCCAAAACTATTTAAACTCCTGAATATTAAAATACATAAAAAAAAAATTCATCATTTCCAAATGACATGAATTCATATTCTTCAACATAAATTTCAACATATTCAAATAACATGCATTAATAATGTCCAATATTAATGCAAGAGCTCCAAGAAAAACACTCCCTCAATGACACCCAATGAAAGCAAGCTCCAACAAGTTGTTCTCCTTCACCTCCAATACATACATCAACATAAGCATGCCATCACCTCCTTTGCATAACAACTTCTTCATGCCTTTTCTTTAGCCTTGCATCTTGCCTTTCCTTGCATCATGTATTTTTCTTGTCTTTCATCATGTCTTTTCCTTTCCTTTGCCTTCCATCACAAGAGTGCTCATGCCTTTGCCTAGAATCACAACAATCTCCTTAAACAAACTAGTCTTCAAATCAACCTTACACAAAACATAGGCAAGCATCAATCATCATCACAACATATATGTAGGCATAACTCAATGCACCTCTTTTCACAACTATGCATGCACCAACTATTCCATGGTATTTTTTGCTCCTTTGTTTTGCCAAGCCATCAAAACATAATAGACATGCCTTTACTCTTGTTGTTCCTTTGTTGCTCCTTTTTTTTGGCTGCTTCTTTTCCTTGTTGTTGTTCCTTTGCCATTAATGACAACTGTAATGGGGTGTTTGTTGCTATAGGGTAACAAAGACACCTTATTTGTAGTTGGTTGTTCCCTACAAAGAAAATACAGAGAATTGGTTGTTGTTAGTGAAAAAACATAAATGAACAAAGCATTGTAAATGGTGAAAACAATGCATACATAAACATAAACAAAAACTAAGAAATAAACACATAAACAATGCTTGATTAAGCAAACATGTCAACAAATTAATGGAAAAGGACTCCCTTTATTGACTTTTGAATTTAAAAGAGATACAATAGATGAATACTAAATCAAGTAGAGAGAATTATTTGAGCAATGGTGCTAAAAGAATCTCAAGAGGGAGATTCTTTTCCTCACTCTCTTTGCAAGCTTCTTCTCTCTCTCAAAGAAGTATGAAGACTCTCTCAATGGTGAAATCCTCTTCCCACTAGAATTTTGGATTGCTAAGAAGCAATTTTTCCAACATAAAAATTATTTACTTCTTCTTTATTTTGGTCTTCCAATGGCCTATTTATATAGAATTTTGAATTCCTCTTCACTCCCTTGGTTAATTAATGAGAAAATAACTTATGAGTAGGACAAGAGGATCCCTTGGTGGCTGCATATCTCCAAATCAACCTCAAAGTTGACTCTCCTTGAATGGTACATGCCAAGAAATCCCCATTCAGAGTGTGTGAAGTGGTCCTAGGGTGCTGACTCAAACTTTAGTTAGACAGTGCGGTTATTGAAGAAACAACAGTGAGGTTGCTAATTTCAACCTTTGGATAAGTCACACTGATAAATTTTATAATTGAAACATTTGGAAGACTTATTTTTGTATTTAATGATGCTTTCAATTGGAAAATATTCACCTGCACATTCACCTAGAAGACTTTGGACATCATCTGAATTGTACAAATGTGTGTACTACTTTTGTGTGTTAACAACAACAATTCCATTAAAGTGGAAATAAAGTATCATACTATGACTATGATATTTCAAACACATGAACATTTACCTTCTTTTATATTAATTCCATATACCTTCAGTGGAATATGCCCCTTCAGATTCTCATTTGACAATGCAACAATGGTTATTCCTTGAGTTCATCTTCTTTGGCATGAATAAACATTTTCATACTACAAATGGGTGAACTCTATGTTGCTATGAACACATGACTACAAATTAGGCATGCAATTTTATGGATACTTCTCCATTACTCAAACTGGGCACATTTCAATACTTAACTGGCCATAAAATGGGCGTAAACAAATGGATCAAGAAATTGTTCCTTTCTCTAATATATCTCAACTATATAATCTCCTCGCTCAACAAAAAAAAATGAAAAAATCTTGTTCTGATAACACTTTGATTGAATCGTCAAGTTGTTTTCCATTCAAATCCACACAACATAAAATGAAACAAAAAATATAGACATAATATCACGCCACAAAAGAAGCAAGGAAACAAAATTTTATACTATAATTTCCCCATAGGGGAAATATGTATTAATCACACATATACACCCAATAATATCACAAAAATTACAAATATTCTCCTCATATGATATAAGGAAACTATAAGGACCATAATCATATTTATCCATTAATTATTTAACCATCCTAAAATCTCTTAAGAAATCTCCACCAAATTCTCTACCTATCTCTATGAATCTCTCTTCAAGATTTCCATTATTTTCTCAACAATACTCATTCCTATTATCTCTCATTTCTTCCTCTCTTTTTGACATGTAGATTTCTAGAGATAATCTACATTATCACATTTCTCCATCATATAATTCATTAAAGAATACAAATATGAATTATTCTCTCACACTCCCTTTCTAATAATTATTTATAATTTCCTTTTTGTCACTTGGTCCTTGAACTTGTTCCTTTTTCTTCACATCTTTTGTCTTCTTGGATTTATCGTCTTCTTCCTATGTCCTCCATGATTTCACCTCTTCCTATGTTTTTGAATTCCATATAAAAGAATTACCATCCACGGGAAAACATAGGTAAGTAGCCATTGTATTCACTAATTCTCTAGGAAACTCTTTCACGTACATTGATCATCAATTGTATTGGTGTTGCAAATACCTTCTACCTGCACCTATTTTCCCCTTTTCATCTTTGTCGTCATCTTTCACCTATGTTTCTAGCTTACCCATAAGCCTGTTGTTCTTGCATCAATAAAAAAAATATTTTGTGTCCCAAGGGACTTCTTCTTTTGGTAGGTTCTTCCACTTAATAATATATTCTTTAATTACTCGTGATCATAATTTCTTTTCTCTGGTTGTGATGATTCCTTTTGGTTCTAAAACAATCTTCCCTTCATCATCTAATGTGGGAGTGTCATATGTTTTAATTGGTGCTTATTTAGTACCTTCTTGATCCAAGATACATGGAAAAAATTGTGAATGTGAATTTTATATGGAAGGCTCAAGTTGCATGCCACTTAACTGATATTTTTTCCAATATGATATGGTCCATATAACTTTGGTGCAAATTTTCTTTGTCCTTAATGATTCACGGATAATTGTTTATAAGGTTGAATCTTAACAAATACCCTGTCTCCAACCTCAAATTCTCTTTTTGTTTTTTTTTGGATGGCTCACCCTTTCATATGATTTCTAGCAATATTTAAATTTTCCTTTAATGTCTGAAGAACTTTTTGGGTTTCTTCTATATGATATTTTTCTCCTGTAAATTTTTTATTGTTAATGGTGAATTCTTTGGGATCATAAGATAAAGATATTGAAATGGACTGGTTGAAGTGTGATAAGTAGATTTATACCACCATTCAATGAGGTGTAACCATTAAAACCACTAATTTTGTTTGTCTTACATAACAAAAAAAAATAAGCATATAAACATTTATTGCCAATTTTTGTTTGAGGATGACAAGTTGAACAGCATGTTGAGGTATTTTTTGATATGTTTGAAAAAAATGTTCCCAAAGTTCCCTTTGAACATGGCATCTCTATTGCTAATAATGAATTTTAAGAATCCATGTAAGTTGTAGGCATTTTTGCAAAATATTTCAGTTTGTTGTCTTTATTCCCATGAAGTGCGCATACTTGGTGAGTGAATCTGTCTACCACTACAAGAGTTTGTTGTATTTATTCCCATGAAGTGTGCATACTTGGTGAGTATGTACACTAATTTTCTCCTTTCATCCAACATGTATAGTCCTTTAATAAATTCCATTGATTTGTATTCCCACTTTTGGTTTGGAATATTTAAGGGATGGAGAAATACAAGGGTCATAATTTTCTCATTTTAATTTCTTTGGCATTGATCACACTCACATACATATTTTTGAATATCGTTATTCATCCCTTTCAAAATAAATGACTGGTGTGAATTATAATAGGTTTTAAGGAAACTCACATGTCTTGCTTCTAGCAAGTCATCAAATTCCTTGAGAACTTTGTACTTAAATTTTTTATTTGGGATTAGGTAAATTCTTCCTTTATACCAAATAATATCATTTTTCCATTCGAATTTTGATTTTTGAACAAGCGTATTGAGTATAACACATGTTTCTTGATATTTTACATACTCCAAATTTCATTAAGCCATTCTAGAACTACAACTAAAATTGCAATCAATGATGACTCTTCATGTCTTCAAGAGAGAGCATCTACTACTATGTTGTCTTTTCCTTTTTTATGTAATATGTCCATGTCAAAGGTTGCAATTTTTTTGATCCACTTTTGTTGTTCTATAGAAAGAGATTTTGTTGGAGAAAGTGTTGAAGACTATTATGATTTGTTCCTATCAAAAACCTACTTCCCAAAATATATTGTCACCATATGGCTAGTTTGTGCATAATGGCAAGTATTTCCTTGTCCTATTTAGACTTTAGGAAATCTCTTTTAATTAGCTTCCTCATTTAAAATGATATAGGATGACCATCCTACATCAAAATCACCCTTATTCTAAAACCTGAAGTGTCACATTTGACTACAAAAGGTTTTTGAAAAAAATGGAATTGCTAGTATAGGTGTAGTGGACATAATTTACTTTAAGGTTTCAAAACACCTTTTTTCCTTGTCATCCCATTGGAATGTGTTGTTTTTTAAAGGGTTCATTAGGGGTGATACTACATGAGAATAACTATGTATATACATTAGATAATATCATGTTGGCCCCATAAATAATCTTAATTTAGTAATGTTAGTTGGCCTGGGCCAATGTGTGATTGCTTTAATTTTGTTTAGATAAACCTTCACTCCTTCCTATTATATCACATATCCCAGATACTCAACTTATTCTTTATGAAGGTACATTTTTACATCTTTGTGTAGAATTGGTTCTTTTCTAGAAGAGAGATAACTCACTCCAAGTTTTTTAGATTCTCATCCCATGTTTTACTATATATAGGAATGTCGTCAAAGAAGACTAACACAAATTTCCTTAGGTAGGGTCAGAATACTTCATTCATGTTTTCCTGGAAGGTGGATGGGGCTTTAGTTAATCCAAACATCATAAATTTAAATTAGTAATTCCATTCATGAGTTTGAAATAAAGTCTTGTCCACATTTTTCATTCTTAATCTAAGTTGAATTGGTTCTTTTCTAGAAGAGAGAGAACTCACTCCAAGTTTTTTAGATTCTCATCCCATGTTTTACTATATATAGGAATGTCATCAAAGAAGACTAACACAAATTTCCTTAGGTAGGGTCAAAATACTTAATTCATGTTTTCCTAGAAGGTGGATGGGGCTTTAGTTAATCCAAACATCATAAATTTAAGTTAGTAGTTCCATTCATGAGTTTGAAATAAAGTCTTGTCCACTTCTTTCAATCTTACTCTAAATTGGTAAATCTTGACCTCAAATCTAGTTTAGAAAAACACTTGGATCAATTTAGTTTGTCCAACATGTCATCTATCAAGCAAATGGGAATTTTTTTTATTGCTATCTTATTCAAACCTATGTAATTAATGCATATCCTAAAATATTCATCTTTATTCCAAATGAGGACTATAGGAGGTGCATAAGGACTTCTACTTTTGTAATAATACTGCACTTCAGTAGGTCTTATACTATCCTTTTTATTCTATTCTTTTATGATGAGGGTATTCATAATGTTTTGATGTTGAAAGTATTTGAGCCTGCTTTGAATTCAATAATGTGCTCAATTTCTCCGTTAGGAGGCATCTCCAGAGGAAGATCTTGGAATACTTTATTTTGTTTATGAATTAACTCTTGAATCTCATGTGGTTCTTCAATACTAAATTTTGAGGCCAATATTTCCATTTGATGACATTGCACTATATATGTGTTAAATATCAATTTTTCACTCTTTTGTAAATTATACCAAATATGGGTCTTACACGATCCAATTAACTATGATAATAAGTCCCCCTGAAAGATGGAAGAAATACCTTTCAATGGTGTATAAGAATCCAAGATTAAATATCTAAGAAAACCTATTTTTGGAGGACATTATGGCCACTTAGTTTACAATTTGTGAGGATGCATGATTGAACAATATATATAGAGTGATGTCATTGCACTTTTTCGTATGTTAAGGACACGATGATCTTTTCACTGAGGTAAAAAATAAAAAGTAAACATAAATTCCTTCTATAGAAGCCTCATGGTTGATATCTAATCCAAATTGGTTGAGATAGAGCTTGAGCTCCCCATATCTTGGGCCTCCTTCATCCTATAGTGGATCCATCTCACTCATTATGGATCTCTCTTCTCCCTTCATGGATATCTCAACTTCCACTCCTTCCTATAAGTACAATGCTTGCAAAGAGAGTTGGGTTGCCATTTCAGAACTATCAACTTATGTAAATGTTGCTCAAATTTCCATTGGAATTATTTTCATTTCAAAGGCTTGGTTTGAGGATCATTGCAAGGAGACTCCAATAGTAAGGAACTTGGTTGTAAATCTCCTACTCTTTATCATTAATACAATTATTTTTTTCTTTCCCATATGCATGTGTTATAATGTTTATTGTAAGGCTCCTTGGTCTCTTACATGGTTTATGATTGAATATTTGATAGAGGTTATGCTTTGATCTCTTGTTTGGTTTTGTCTTTGCAGGTCTCATGGGGGTTTCAATCAATGAACCTTTGACATATCATGTGCGTTCATGGAATACTAAACAATACCCTTAATTTGAATACATATTGGAAAATCTCTCTAAAAATCACATTATTTAACCCCCTACCAATATAAACCCAATACACCTTCCCAATTTAAAAAACCCTAATTTCATTATATATTGTAGGTATCCATTTGTTATTTAACATTTTTTATAGCCCTTTATATTTTTTCATTAAATTTGAGATCCATTTTTTTTACCTATCGATATAAAAACCCTTTACCCCATATTATATACTCAATATATTATGTCATTTTTTCCTCAATAATATCCCCCAATATGAATGTGTGTGGTATGGTATTTCTACCTTAGTGAAGCCCCTGTGGCAGTTCTCCTCTTGGAACATCAAGGGAGAAAGGATGGAAGCTTCAAAGGATGACAATGAGGGTCATCAACATGAATTTCATGAAAAGGTTCAACTCCTTATTATCCATAGGCCAATGGCCAAGTAGAACTGGCATGAACAAAGTCTTAACCACTATGCTTTGACCGATGATAGGAATTCACTAAAGGACTTGGCATATTATGATCTTCTCAACATTATGGGCATATTGTACCTCAAAAAAACTGCAACTCGTTTTACACCCTTTCAACTTGTTTCTAGCCTAGAAGCGATGTTACCTATTGAATGTGATATACCATCACTTTAGCTAGCTATCGAATTTATCCCTGCTACTTTGATAAAGGAATATACTTTTTTATATTTAAGACATCTAGATGAGACTTTTTTTGATTCCACTCTATCTAGTGAAGCTCATACGAAACATATTAAATCACAATTTGACAAAAGCATTAATCCTCATGTGTTTTCAGAAAGTGACTTGGTCTTACTTTATGATCAAGATCATGACAAGTTAGGAAACAAAAAATTCGAGCCCATGTGGCATGGTCCTTATATTTTAAAGTGTTCACTTGAAAAAGGTGCCTATGAGCTGGTTGACTATGATGGGATTCCTCTATCCTAGCCCATAAATAGTCTTTACCTAAAAAAGTACTATGTTTGGATTCCTGCATGTGTACTTTTTACATATGGTTTTTTAATTTTTGGTGTGTTGTGTGTTCTTTTGCGAATGATCTTTTATATTTTCTTTTTATCTAGTGTTTCACTTGGTTTATAGATTTTTTTGGATTCTTCACCTTATATCGACTTTGATGATGGTGCCATAGATAGTTCCCAGAATCTCTCATTCATTGCTTGGGAAACTTTCAAGCCTAATGATGAATTATTGAGTTTAGATGGGATATGTTTGGGTCATGAAACTAACAGCATCTTAGAATATAGCGCAATAATCAACCTATTATCTTACTCCATAAATTTTGGTATTTGTAGGTTGGTTGTTAGACTTGATTCTCAACTCATAGTTCGACAACTAAGTAGGGTTTATTTCATCATAATTCCATCAATGTTAAGGATGTTTTTAAGTGTCTGTATCTTGGAAATAAATTTAGATTATATTGAATATCAACACATTCCAAGACATTTAAATATAGTGACAAATACATTATCAAATAATGTTTTAGATAGACATTTGCGCCATTTATAAAAACAATAGAAATCCCACACTGTAAATAGCTAAGATAAATATAGATATGATCTGAATTTAAACAGGAACAAAAAAATTACAGATATAAACATAAATACAGAGACGCAGCAGAAATAACACTATCTTTCATTAATATCAAATAATGAAATATGCTTACAAATAGAATGGAAATGAGACTAGCTCGTGTGATGGTGGCTTTTATCTCAGAAGATATGTCGTGGCTACATGCCTCTGAACTAAGTTACAATGAGGCTCAAGGGCCTTTTTATTATTGAACAATAAGAGAAAACCCTAAACAAAACAAAAAATCTAACCTAAGGAGATGTAACACCAAGAGTTTATGGGCCCCGTTGGGGTTAGTTGGGCAGCCAACTTCCCGAGGTCGTAACTTGGTCCTATTATCTCCATTTGACACGCATGATACCTCATTATAAATATATCTCCGAAGAATACAAATGAAAATCAATTTTGGTGAAATCACTTGCAGGAATATTTCCAAAAAAAGGTCGTTTAGGGTCTCAAAATGGTTCTCAAAGTTCATTACCTGAAAAGCTGCCAAAAATACTAAAGTGTGCTACAATTAAGAAAACTAAAAAACTGAAAGAAAAAATGGTGGGGGTCCATGTGGAATAGGTAGGTGGCCACCAATATCCAATTGGATCAATATATGAGTTTGTAAAAGAGTTTATACATAAAAATTATGTTCAAGACACATGAGGCTCTCAATCCTTTATTATGTTGATGACATAAAATACTAGCCTAAACTGCCTAAACCATAGGCACAGTGGTGCTCATGATAACACACTATGGCTATGGAAACACATCCAAATAATTGATGTAATTGTGCAGACACTCCTACTATGTGCCTCTGGTAATGAAGTGGAATATAATGAAACCCAGAGTTTGGAATACCCTAGGTAAGTCCCTCCAGGTTCCACTCCAACTCTGCTAGTGTCTAAGAAACCTCCAATTTATGTTATCCAACCTATACCTCTCTTTGGACTTGCCTCTGTGTAGGGGGAATCCCAGTTGGTCTTATTTCTCCCATGTCTACATTGTAGTCGAATATTAGTCTTGATACACTTAAAAAAAATTATTCAAAACATGAAACAAATGTTTCTACCTGACTTGTCCCATCACATGCCTGACGTAAGGATGAGATATATATCTTCTCTAAAGTCATTCCATGCATAGGGATAGTCCTTGATCATAAAAAATTGTCTACGAATCCACCTAAAGAAAGGAACAGTGAAGGGTGTCAATTTGCCACCACCATGGTGGGCCATTAGGTAAACCAACCTCCTCATGCGTGGATCTCTTGGACAATCTAGTTAAAAACTAGATGCCTTCTACTTCAATTGCAAGGGAATGGGAACCGATGTGAAAGTATTATTCATTGGCATCCCATGCCCTTACCAAGAAATCTAATATCTCTAGTTGAGCTCTCATGCTAGTGGTTAATAATAATTTGGCCAAACCACATTGTCATAGGAAAAAAATTGTATTTATATCATTTGCAACTATAAGATCATATATTTCATGTTCTCTTTCTCTCTAGTCAATGGCCACGGTGAACGTAAACCCTGTTAAAAGTAAAAAATGAAAACATTAGATCACAAAGAAATCAAATTTTGAGTTTATTCCATAGGGAAATTTAAAATTTTGATGCATTTTCTGCTCAATGCGCCTATGCTTTACGAAGAGAACGATGCCATTGTGATTTTCATCTTCGATCCTACTATCATCATCAGTCCGAAGAGGAAACCTACTATGATTCCTCAATGCAACCTAGGTTGTTTTACAAATTGAAAATTGGGATTTTCACCATCAAAATTGAAAAATTGAACTGCAAAAGTGAAGAGAAAGGAGAGAGTTATTACCTGGAAGAAATGACACCAAAAATTGTTGGTTGGATTGGTTGCAATATGATCTAGAAATTTAATGTTAAAAATGATTTCTTTAGCTCTAAATTGGTAAAAATGAAATCGTTAAAATAAAACGAATTTTTGGGCTTTTATAGAAAATCAAATTATTTTTAATTACTATTTTTACCTATTTTTGCCTAAAATAATCAACATTAAACCCTTCTATCATTTTTCGAGCATATTTCATGATTTTTTGGTTTCAGTGTGCATTAAATAGATAAAAATATTGAAATATAATGTAATGGTGTGAGTATACTTTTATCACTTTTTTGAGCTCCTTAAAACTGAATGAAAAAATGACCCCCTCGAGTCCTTTTTAAGCTCTTTTTAGACTCTCGAAACATAAAAAGATAACTGAGTATACTTGTTTATTTCATGCTCGTAAAAGTATTTGAAGAATTTTATACCTAGTATAATTTTATCCCTTTTATGAACTACATAGACGATTTACAAAAAATGCATACTTTAACCAATCGTGTTGTGTTCAAAACAGTTCCCCCTTGTATTATTTTACACTTTTTTAGGCTCAAGGCACTAAATTTACAAAAAAGAACCTTATAGAGTTTCCTTTTTGTGTCTTTTCAAACTCTTTAAATATGAAAATGACATTGAGTTACTCCTATATTGGACTCTTAAAAACATAAACAATACAGGACTCATCAATCATGATGAAACCGAACCACTTCTTCCTAGGGTTCATTAAAAGTACTCCGAAGGACTTAACCAAAGGATAAGCTTACACTAAAAGCATATGTTATCCTCCTTAAGCTTGCACAAAAATAAAGAGGTAATTTCCATTAATGATGGGGGAAAATGGGAAAGGAACATTTATCTTTTGTATTCTTTAAAGGTAGTATGTCACTCTTGAACATGACACTCTGTCACTTTTCATGTCAGGTTTGGGAAATCCATTTGCCTCTTAGTTGATCATACCTCATTGAAAGTACCCATATTAGTCTTTGGTCCTATTTTGAGTCAAATGCTGCCAAGTCAAAATGTTGTGTCACTAGTGTTATCATTCTGTATTTTTGAGGTTGAGGGAGTAAACACATAGGACAACATCAAAACCACTTTAGAAGCTGGACTCTAGCCCTACAAGCTTCAGAGAGGGATCTCTCTGTAAAATTCAGCTCTGTTTGATGTGAATTTTAGGCTAGCTATTACTGTACTGATTGTTTTGATTTGATTGTTTGGTTGATTAAATTGTCATAACTCCATTGGGATATGGAGTCTAAATATTTAACTAAATTTGGCATCAAATTTTAGAGGAGTTTCGAAGGACAAGCTAGGTTTGACTATTTGGATCTTTCAGAATATTAAATGGATTGTGAAATAGTAGAAGTGTAAGGTTCAGTAGAAATTAAAGAGCAATTAAGAATTCCTTAATTTGACTTCAGCAGAAAACATGAAAATTACTAACAACCAAAATATGGTGCTCTATGTAACATGTCTTATTCATCACAGTTTTTGTTGAGTAATTGAGATTTTCAAAATAAAAGAGAGAGAAAAACAATATTTAAACAAATAAATTGAAGAAACACATCACCATTTGGTACACCACATGAATCCTGTGAAAAGATCCCTGCATTATTGATGCTCCAGCCACTTGAAAAAATTACAATTTGCAGAGGAAAATTATTTTCAACAATCAACCTCTATTACTTCAAACTATGAAGTATTTATACAAATTATAAACTAAAATATCTTGAAAAAATATCAAGATTTATTACAAATATCTCCAATTGTATTACACAAATAAAATTGAAATATAGGACATTCAAAATTAATGAATCTACTTGGCACTATCTTTGTGTATTTTTGGTGACAAAGAAGAGAAATTATAATTTTACTGCAACTCTTCTTTGATGAGGTGGCATCCAAGTCACTAACTGTCTTTGAGTTTCTTCAACTCGAAATTCTGAAAAATAGGGTCCTGTAATACCTTTGTATATCCCAAACCATAATATATGTTAGAAAACTAAGAGATTTTTTTGTAAATTATGATGTTGGAAACAAAAACCTATTTGAGGTTTTGAAAATTCATTTCCACCTACTCGGAAATTGCATTTGAAAACACTCACTGAAAACAAGAAAATTCGAGAAAATATACCTACAAAGATTCATCCAAATATCCCAAACCATAACAGTTGTTACAAAACTAAGAGAGGTTTTTGTGCATGAGGATGTTAGAAACAAAAAATATTTTATTTTTTGAAAATTCTTTCTCAGTTGTCTGTAAACCACGTTTGAAATTACTGTGTTGTATTGGGAAAAAACATAATTTAACTGGCCATGAAACAGACATATAACGTGGAGGCGTGAGGTATCATGGAGGCACATGGTTGGTGGAAATATGATTAGGTGGCCGAATAGGAGTGGAATATGAGGAGGGACATGGCAGGTGGACATTAGCGCGGGAGTAATAGGCGAAGGATATGTGGTGGAATAGGAATGGAAGAGGTGTCAAGTAGGGACAACATTAAAGGGACGAGGGGGAAGCGGTTTTCGGAGGGAGTAGGGAGCAGTTCGTGGTATAGGCTAGGGGGGTAAGAAATGTGGGGAAGACACCATGTATGGATGGGGCACAATGGGAGAAACTCCCTTTTCAGACCCCCCCCGCCTAGCAATAAACGTAGGATGGAGAGGGGGGGTCGAAAAAAGATATGAGTCATTGATCGAGATCAGTGGGGAATTCTACTTCTCTCACAACAGCGTCCTTTAACCATATAAGAAAAAACAAATTTTTCCATATGCACCTTATTACAATTTATTTAATCACATTTAAATGATGTGATTAATTTAATCTAAACACACTTAATTTTTTTCTAATGTTGCATTTTGACTTGCAAGCATATTTTTTTATTTTCTCAAGGTTCTAACCTTTTTGGAAATAATTTACAACATGGAATATTATTTACAACATCCAAAATATAATAATCATCATCTATAATCAAGCAATCCTGTAAAAATTATAGGACCCTAACAGTGGCTTCAGCTAGGGATGGCACTTCGTGGTGAAGTGTCAAGAACGTCATAGACTAGTAGCCTGATCCATTGGGCCAATCCCAAATCTACGACCTGCTCTGTCATAAAAATATTTGTGACTGAAAATATTCAAACTGGAACCAAAACCATTATGTACACTGAAATCTGAAATACACCTTGAGCTAAAAGTTGTATTGTTATCTGAAACTGAAATTGAAAATAATTCTTGAAAAAAAATGCTCAGATTGTTGAGCTTATTTGCACACTGCTACCTACTCTGCACTGTTGAAAATTATGCTGAATCAAATAATACAAAAATGCCAATAAAGCCAGTCAAGTAGTTGCTGAAACAAGTGGGTTGCTTAACTGTTTGTTAGCACAATCAAAAGGACAGCTTGACTTTTTTCCATAAAATCAAAGTTGTATAGTGCAATGGAAACTGTTGTTGGATCTGGTCATGAAAACACGATTGAACACTTGATCTGAAAAGAACATCCATGTAGTTTTCTATAGGATCAGTAAAGGCATGATTAATTATTTTACCTTGCAGGCCTTCATTTACTGATTGAGCATGGAATATTTCAACAGTTGTACTCTCAAGGTTAAGCCTTGATTCCCATTGTTCAGTTTTAGTCTTGTACTTGAAAACATAATCCTTAGCAATCCACAAATCAAAAGGCAATACAATCTCCTCTTGCTTTGGAGAATAAATATTTTCCAAGAATTGTTTAGGATCTCCGAAATTATAAGACTAGATCTGATAATCCAAAAGTTCAATATCCTTCTCGAATCTTTCAACAACTAATTCAAGAAAACAAACTTTACTTTCAGGATAAAGTTTCTTAATTTCAAACAACGAAACACGACCGTTAAAGAATATTCATCAATTTGAACATCGGCAAATTCATCCATGACTTCTTTTAAAACTTCACAAGACAAAGGATTTTCCACATAACCTGTCATCTTGTTTAGCAAGAAATCTGATCAACCTGTAGTGGAGTCGCCATGAGTTTTCTACAAATATGTATTCTTTGACAGTGGTGTCACACTAAAAACTTTGAAGCTCTCGATACTTTGAACATGGAGTCGCCACGTGAATGATGCAACCTTCTTTTGTCTGATCTGATCATTGTCCACCATCAGTAATTAGATTTGGAACTTGATACACTTTTTTGGGCTCTCCCTAGTATGGTCACCATTATGTTTTCATTCTATATTTTTGAGTTTGAGGGAGTAAACACATAGGACAGCATCAAAACCACTTTGGAAGTTGGGATCTAGCCCTGCCAGCTTTAGAGAGGGATCTCTCTGTAAAATTTAGCTATGTTTGATGTGAATTTTAGGCTAGCTATTATTGTACTGATTGTTTTGATTTGATTGTTTGGTTGATTAAACTGTCATAATTTCATTGGGCTATGGAGTCTAAATATTTAACTGGATTTGGCATCAAATTTTAGAGGAGTTTCATAGGGCAAGCTAGGTTTCACTATTTGGATCTTTCATAATATTAAATGGATTGTGAAATAGCAGAAGTGTAAGGTTCAGTAGAAATTAAGGAGAAATTAAGAATTTCTTAATTTAAATTCAGTAGAAAACATCAAAATTACTAACAACCAAAATAGGGTGCTCAATGTAAGATGTCTTATTCATCATATTTTTTGTTAAGTAATTGAGATTTTCAGAATATCAGAGAGAGAAAAACAATGTTTAAACAAATAAACTAAAGAAACACATCACCATTTGGTACACCACATGAATCTTGTAAAAAGGTCCCTGTATTATTGATGCTCTAGCCACTTCAAAAATTTTCAATTTGCAGAGGAAAATTATATTCAACAATCAACCCCTATTACTTCAAACTATGAAGTATTTATACAAATTCTAAACTAAAATATGTTGAAAAAATATCAAGATTTATTACAAATATTTCCAATTGTATTACACAAATAGAACTAAAATATAGGACATTCAAAAATAATGAATCTACTTGGAACTATATTTTTGGATTTCCAGTGACAAAGAAAAGCAATTCGAATTTAATTGCAACTCTTCTTTGATGAGGTGGAATCCAAGTCACTAACTATCTTTGAGTTTTTTCCTCCCGAAATTCAGAAAAATAGGGTCCTATAATAATTTTGCATATTCAAAACCATAATAGATGTTAGAAAAATGATAGAGGTTTTTGTAAATTATGATGTTGGAAACAAAAAACAAAAACTCTTTCATTTTTTGAAAATTCATTTCCACCTGCTTAGAAATGGCATTTGAAAACACTAACTGAAAACAAGAAAATTCGGGAAAATATACCTGCAAAGATACATCTAAATATCTCAAACCATAATAGTTGTTACAAAATTGAGAGAGGTTGTTGTGCATAAGGATGTTATAAACAAAAACCTCTTTAATTTTTTGAAAATGAGTTCTCAATTGTCAGTAAACCATGTTTACAATTATTGTATTGTATTGGGGAAAAACATAATTTGACTAACCATGAAACAGACATATGACATGGAGGCGGGAAGTGTCATGGAGGCACATGGTTAGAAGAAATATGATTACGTGGCTGAATAGGAGTGGAAGATGAGGAGAGACATGGAGAGTGGACGTTGGCGTGGGAATAATAGGCAGAGGATACGTGGCGAGATAGGAGTGACGGAGGTGTCAGGTAGGGACAGCGGTAAAGGGATGAGGGGGAAGTGGTGTTCGGAGGGGGTAGGGAGCGGTAGGTGGTATAGGTTGGGGTATGTGCAAAATTTATGGAAGGCGCCATGTATGGATGGGCCCGGTGGGAGAAAATGCCTCTTTGGACCACCCACTCGGGTGGTAAAGGTAGGCTTGAGAAGGGGGGCCGAAAAAAGATATGAGTCATTGATCGAGATTAGTGGGGAATCCCAATGCTCTAACAGAAGCATCCTTTAACCATATAGTACAAAACAACTTTGTTCATATGCACCTTATTACAATTTATTTAATCACATTTAAATGATGTGATTAATTTAATATAAACACACTTAATTAGTCTCTAATGTTGCATTTCAACTTACAAGCATATTTTTTTATTTTCTCAAGGTTCTATCCTTTTTGGAAATAATTTACAACATGGAATATTATTTGCAACATCTGAAATATAATAATCATCAGCTATAATGAAGAAATCCTATAAAAATTATAAGACCTTAACAACTAGTATGTTCAAGAGAAGTCCAACTGCAGTCAAAATTATTTTGCAATCTTTACCTTCAATTGCGTCGGTCATCCCTAAGTCAATCCTGAATTAAACCAAATTTGTTCTTCAAAATTGACATGTGTTTCATGTCATAGGCCCTCCTGCGATGAGTCTCTTCATATTGAAATCATCTCATTATCTGGGTAATTGATCTAGAAACCTCCCTTGATACTTTGGAGCTTGCATGCCTCAATGGTAGGTTTCTCACTTCTGACAACATGTTCTCAACATTGGACTTCGATCAGATGATTCTATGGGTGTTCTACCTCAATAAATTTATTCACACCTCATAGATTCTACTGGAGTACCTTGAGAACCATTTTCGTTATTGGTGGTTTCTCTTGCATCTGTTAACGATCTTCATTAGCACTAGTAATCTGGTGGTCTCTAGCATTTTCGACTTAAAGATATTTATTCACATGGTCAGATTTGTACTTTGGATGGATTGATAGAAGATGAAGACCCTAGATATTTTTTGTATATCTAGGTTGTGGGGAGTTTTAAATATTCATGATTGTAAAATGAATCCATATTTCATGGTTGCGTCCATACTGAGTCTTTTATTGACATGGATCTTTATACATTTCCACACTTATTCTTTGAGATGTTTCTACTCGAAATATGGGAATGCCTACCTTAGTGATGATAATGATATTATACTATAATCCCTTTGATTGTTGATTTGTAGGTCTCCTAACAGTGATTTCTTAATTCTTTCCTTTGTATGTTAAAGAATTGTAGCCATCATACCAATTCTAACTTTTTACTTTAGGGGGGAATATGTTACACATCATTTTTTCACTCTTATGTAAATGACACCAAATTCGGGTATTACACAATTCGATGAATTATTAACATTAGTCCCCTTGAAATATGGAAGAAACAACTTTTAATGGTGTATAAGAATATTGGATTAAATATCTTTAAAAACCTAATTTTGGAGGACATCGTGGGCACTCAGTTTACAAGTCACAATGACACATGATTGCACAATATATATAAAGTGATTTAATCACACTTTTTCCTATGTTAAGTCATGATGATATTCTTACCAAGATAAAAAAATATAAAGTAAACAAAGCTTCCTTTTCTAGAAGCCTTGTGTTTGGTATCTAATCCAAATTTGTTGAGACTAAGCTCGAGCTCCCCATATTCTGGACCTCCTTCCTCCTATATTGGATCCATCCCACTCATTATGGATATCTCCCCTCCCTTCATGGATCTCTCAACTTACACTCCTTCCTATAAGTACAATGTTTTCAAAGAGACCTGGCTTTCCATTTTAGACCTCTGAACTTACCTAAATGCTGCTCAAATTTCCATTGGAATTATTTTCATTTCAAAGGTTTAGGTTGAGGATCGTTACAAGGAAACTCCAAAGTCAAGGCACTTGGTTTTAAATATCCTAATCTTTATCATTAAAACAAATATTTGTTTCTTTCCCATATGCATGTGTTATAATGTTTATTGTAAGGATCCTTGATATCTTTCATGGCTTATTATTGAATATTTGATATATGTTTTGCTTTAATCTCCCTTTTGGTTTTGTCTTTGTAGTTCTCCTCTTAGAGAATCAAGGGAGAAAGGATGGAAGCTACAAAGGATGACAATGAGGGTCAACAACAAGAATTTCCTAAAAAGGTTCAACTCCTTATTATCTGCAGGCCAATGGCCAAGTAGAAGTTGTGAAAAAAGTCCTAGCCACTATGCTTCAATGGATGATAGGAATTCACTAAAGGACTTGACATCTTATTCTCTTCTTGGCATTATGGGCATATCATACCTCAGCAAAACATGCAACTAGTTTTACACCCTTTCAACCAGTTTATATCTTGGAAGTAGTGTTACCTATTAAATGTGAGATCCCATCACTTAAGCTAGATATCAAATTTTTGCCTACTACTTCGACATAAGAAGGGCATTTTTTTATATTTAGCATGTATAGATGACACTCTTCATGATGCCACTCTAGCTAGTGAAGCTCATAAAAAACTTCTTAAAGCACAATTTGAAAAAATCGTTAATCCTCCTCTGTTTTCAGAAGGTGACTTGGTCTTACTTTATGATCAAGATCATGACAAGCTAGGCACCAGAAAATTTATGCCCATGTGGCATGGTCCTTATATTGTAAAGTGTGCACTTGAAAAAGGTTCCTATGAGGTGGTTGACTATGATGGGATTCCTTTATCCAAGCCTAAAAATCGGCTTTATCTGAAAAAGTACTATACTAGATTCCTGCATGGGTACTTTGTACTTATGGTTTTTTAATTTTTGGTATGTTATGTGTTGTTTTTTGAATTATTTTTTATTTCCTCTGCTTATCTAGTGTTTCACTTGGTTTGTAGATGTCGTCAAATTATTCACCTTATATCAGCTTTGATGATGGTGCTAGTCGTAGTACTTCAAATCTCTCTTCTGCTGCTTTGGAAATTTTCATTCCTAATGATGAATTATTGAGTTTACATGGATATGTTTGGGTCGTACAATTAACAACATTGCACAATATAGTGCGATAATTGAGCTATTATCTTACGCCATCACTTTTGGTATTTGTAGGTTGATTGTTAGACTTGATTCTCAACTCATAGTTCTACAACTAAGTATGGTTTATTTTGTTGGAATTCCATTGATGTTAAGGATGTTTTTAGGAGTCCATCTCTTGGAAAGAAATTTTGGTTATATTGAATATCAACACATTCCAAGACATTTAAATACACTAACATATACATTAGTAAATCATGTTTTAGATAAACATTTGCGCCATCTATAAAAACCATAGAAAGCATACATTGTAAATAACTCAAATAAAGATAAATAGGTCCATATATATAGTTTGTAAACATTTGCGCCATATATAAAAACCATAGAAAGCATACATTGTAAATAACTCAAATAAAGATAAATAGGTCCATATATATAGTTTGTAAAAGAGTTTATACATCAATATTTTGTTCAAGACACATGAGTCTCTCAAGGGTTTATTATGTCGATGATATAAAAAACTAGCCTAAACTGCCTAAACCCTAGGCATGGTGGTGCTCATGATAGAAAAATATGTCTCTAACAATGCGTCCAAATAATCGACGTAACTATGCGTGCACTCCTACAATGTGCCTTTGGTAACGAAGTGGAATATCATCAATCCTAGAGTTTGGAATACCCTGGGTAAGTCCTTCAAGTTCTACTCCAACTCTGCTAGTGTCTCAACAACCTCCAAGTTATGTTATCCAAGCTCTACCACCTAATGACAATTATTTCTACCTTACTCACCCCATTGCTTGCTCGGTGGGAGGACAAGATATGGATCTCCTCTCAAGTTGGTCCGTGCATAGGGATAATCATCGATCATAAAAATATATAGACAAATGCACTTGAAGAAAGGAGGAGTGAATGACATCAGTTGTGGTGGGCCATTAGGTCAACCCACCTCCTCATGGATGTATCTCTAGGCTAAGGAGGATCAACATCTACCTCCTGTGACTGGAATAGTGGTACCCATTCTAAAAAGAAACATAAAAAGATAGTGTCATACCCAAATTGCTTCAACCTAACTATCTTGTACTTCGTTAACTGCTCTTTCATATTCTTCAGCAAAGCCTCATACCAATTAAATAGTTTTTGCTCCATACTCACAAGCATACTACATCTAAGATTTCAAAGCTACATGAGAAGCTCCACTCCCAACCACTCAAGACATAGTAAACAAGATGGTTTTCAAAGCAAGTTTTGCTACATCTTTGATCTCAATCTTGCCACTACTTGCTTTACAAGATCCTCAGATGCAATGTTGAGAAATATAATAATCTATGGTTTCACCACCACCATGATGGCTAGTTAACTAAATCATATCCCCTGCCTTGGACAATCCAGTTAAAAATTAGATGTCTTCTACTTCAATTGCAAGGCCATGGGAACTGATGTGAAAGCATTATTCATTGGCATCCCATGCCCTTACCAAGAAATATAAGAGCTCTGGTTGAGCTCTCATGTGGGTTAAGTATAATTTAGCCAAACCACACCATCGTAGTGTCAACATTATATTTGGATCATTTTCTGCTATAAGATCGTATGTTTCATGTTCCATTTCTCTCCATTCAATGGCTATGGTGAATGTAATCCATGTTAAAAATAAAAACGAAAAACATTATATGTCAAAGAAATGAAATTTTTAGTTTATTTCATGAGGAAATTTAATTTTTAATGCGCTTTTTGGTCATCGCGCCTATTTTTTTAAGAGAGTGGTTGCATCATGCTTTTCATCTTCGAACCCATGGTCATCATGAGTCTAAAGAGGAAACCTACGATGACTCCTCAACGCAACCCAGGTTTCTTTACAAAATGAAAAATGATATTTTGAACATCAAAATTGAAAATTTGAATCGCAAAAGTGAAGAGAAAGGAGAGAGCTATTACCTGGAAGAAATGACACTAAAAATTGTTGGCTGGATTGATCACAATTTGCTCTGGAAATTTGAAGGTAAAAAAGAGTTTTTAGCTCTAAATTGGTAAAAATGAAATGTTTAAAATAAAATGAATTTTTGGGCTTTTATATAAAATCAAATTATTTTTAATTACAATTTTTCCCTATTTTTTCCTAAAATTGTCAAAATTAAACCCTTTTATCATTTTTTCAAGCAAATTTCATGATTTTTTGGTTTCAGTGTGTAGTAAATAGGTCAACATGTTGAAATATAAAATAGTGGTGTGAGTATAATTTTATCACTTTTTTGGGCTAATTAAAATCAAATGAAAAAGTAAACGCTTGGAGTTTTTTTAAGCTCTTTTTAAACCCTCAAAACATTAAAAGATTGTTGAGTATACTTGTTTCTTTTGTGCTCGTAAAAGTATATGAAGAAACATCTACCTAGTATAATTTTATCCCTTTTATGGACTACATAGATGATTCACTAAAAAGGTATACTCTAACCAATCATGGTCAAAAGAGTTATCCCTTGTATTGATTTACACTTTTTCGTGTGCAGGGGACTAAATTTATGAAAAATAACCTTATGGAGTTTCCTTCTTGTGTCTTTTCAAACTCTCTAAATATGGAAACAACATCAAGTTACCCCTATATCCGAATCCAACAAAACATAAACAATATAGGACTCATCAATCATGATGAGACCAAACCACTTCTTCCTAGGGTTCATTAAAAATACTCTGAAGGATAAGATTACACTACAAGCATATGTTATCCTCCTTAAGCTTGCATAAAAATAAAGAGGTACTTTCCAGTAATGGTGGGGGGAAATGGGAAAGGAACATTTATCTTTTGCATCCTATAAAGGCAGTATGTCACTATTGAACATGAAACTCCATCACTTTTCATGTTAGGTTTGGGAAATCCATTTTCCTCCCAGTTGATCATACCTCATTGAAAGTATTCATATTAGTCTTTGGTCCTATTTTGAGTCAAATGTTGCCAAGTCAATATTTTGTGTCACCAAAATGTTCAAGAGAAGTCTAACCATAGGCAAAATTACTTTGCAATATTTTCCTTCAATTGCATTGGCCATCCCCGAGTCAGTAATGAATTACTCCAAATTTTCTCTTCAAACTTGACATTTTTCATGCGGAAAGAGTTATTTTTGCTGACAAAACTAACCTCCCTAGGAGTCTAAGACTCTCTAGTGACAAACAAGACAATTAAGATAAATCCTTCCCTAAACATACATTATTCTATGAGAAACCAAGTGTTTTTCAATCCTACCTCAAGTCCAACGCTTGTTGTAGCAGTCCAGCCTCGTCGATCCAGATGAGCTCCTCCTTCACTTGAAACCTGCATACACTAACAATCAAACGATTACATAACACCTGAATATTCCATAAAACAAAGCATATTCAACATATAGACCAAGGAGTATATGAAACAATTCATTAAGAACAAATCATTGAGAAGAATGGACTTATTTGTATTAAGGAAACAAAAAAGAAACCATTACAACCTGAGCCTTGGTGTTGTGCAAGTTCCTCCCAGGGTCCAGCAAGAGTTTTACTCTACTTTGACAAGCTCACCCACTTCCAAATGAAACAAGAAAGGATGGTAATCTCTCCTCACAAGCTTACAATGGAAGTCCTAATTCCAGCAGCATCTACCCTTTGGAATGTTCATCTTTTAGCCTCCCCTCCTTTGGCCCAATGCCTATATTTATAGTGTTCTAGAGGAAGTTATTCAGGTCCAACATTAATGGGATACTCCCTCTTTTGGATGGGGTAGCTCCTCTCTTGATGGGATAAGTTCCTCTATCATAGGGATGCATGAACCATCTGGAGGCGCTCAATACACGTAAAACAATCTTCTAGAATGCTCTAGAAGTGACCACAAGTAACTTTTTTAAGATGAAACTCGCGCCTTTTGACCTTTACAGGAGTACGCACCCATCCCTTTACTTACAGAGCGTACAAGTACGCAGATACAATGAGCTTGGGATGCGTACACGCAGGAAAGGTAGAGAGAACCTGCGTACCCAAAGATAAACATGATTTTTAATGACTTTCTCTCTTTTTTGAAGTTTGACATGGAGAGCAGAGGTATAAGGCTTGACAAGGAGGATAGTATGACTGTTGATGGAGCCATACTAACTGCAGATAGTCATGGTGACAAATTTTAGTGTAACAGTCACTGCTTTACCGCATTTTCATCTGGCTTGAGATTGATCTTCATAACACCTAGGTCACCTAATATCCCCTTTAGATCAGAGAACTTTGTTGGAAACAAGTCCTAATATTCACATAACAACTCCGTGACCTTGTCAATTATGTCTGCAGCCCAGTAATCACCTATATTCACAAACTTCAGCTGTGCTTCCAACCCAATGTTCACTTGCTTGGTCTTCAATGGTTTTGGAATGTCAGGAACCTCTACCTCAAGTCCAATGACTTCGCGTTGTCCCTCTGACTCAGGGATACTAATATTCCTAGGATCTTCCTCACCTTCTTCTGTGGTAACATTGTAGCACTCTAGAGCATGGTGCAGTTGCATGCTCCAGTTAGGTTGCACCCATGTGATAGGCTCTATAGGTGTTTTGAATATCCCAGACTTGAGTTCTTGTAATGCCTCATCAAAACATTTGAATCCATCCTCAAAATTGAATGTTAGCAAAAAGCTCTCCTTCATAATGTCCCACTCCATATTTCCATGTTGTAGATCTATTTCTAAGTACCAATTCATTAGAATAGTATCAAAGGTGTGGTAGAATACATGTACCCATTCAGGTCATGGTTCCTCTCCCCATGCTTTTGTCTAATGAGCCAGATGCTCACGTGGATCATCCTTCCTTGTATATTTTTCAATAATGTGGATATTTGCATAGCCAAATCGCAACTTCATCATCCTTCAGTACTCCTTCTAGTCTGCAAAACTGTTTTTATGTGTACCCCACAATCTAGAAGGTGTAGCTCTCAATGTAATGTGTAGTGCCCGGAACTGATGCCCCTTCGATACATCCCTTTCAAATTTATCAAGAAATAAATTTACATCTTCTAAGCCATCAGAATATGGTAAATTGCGTACCTCAGTGGATATACATCAGAGTGATTTAGTAAGTCTGTTGCATCATAGCAATGATACTTTATGCAATCTATTTTTCCAATGTTCGAGCTCCTAATCTGAATCTGAGTTGTAGGAGTTGTCATTTTCCCAAGTAATTATTCCATCCACCATAGGATTGATCCAATCCTCATTCTGTATAGTAAGCTTCTAGATCTATTCAATATCATCCTCCTCATAGTAATCTCAGACTGGTTCAGTATACCATGCACCTTCGGCTAGATCGAATGGAACAATGAATCTCAGTTCCTTCTTCTCAAACATCATGTTGTGCTTCTTTAGGTTGATGACCACTTTCATATCAAACACCCAATCGATTCCAAGTAGTGATGGGTAGGGATTACTATCATCCACTATTTCGAATACCTCAAAATCAGTTATAGCACGCTCCCCTTCAATGTTCATAGTTACTCCATGTAGGCGTCCCATAGGAATAATCTTTTGTTGGTTTTCCATTCACAGCTGAATTGGGGACCAGAATTGATCAGGGTCTTCTGTCCCTACACCCATGAATATAAGCATCTTCCTAGTGTTCGCCATACTAAATAGCAGACGTGGAGGTGGAGGTGTAGTGGATGGGTGTGGAATTCTTGTAGTGCCTTGATCTACTAACTACAGTGCACCTCTAGACGTCTTTGGACTATTACTTTCTTCTTTGCTATCAGATGCTCCCAAAAAAGGACTGTACTTAGCAAGTGTATCTAGATATTTTCTTAATTGTTTCCCACTTTGCATTGCTCCCATCAAGCCTTTTCTAAACATCAACTTAGTGGCATAACCTATTTATCGCACAATAGAATTTTAATCCATGTTTTCAAAGACTTCAAATGCTTAACTCTTATTCCTTTGAAAAATTGGCATTCAACTTTGCTATAACTGACAGACACATCAATCGCGAACTCAGCGATAAATCTGCTCAAAATACTATAGATCCAGTAATCGACAGCCTTTGCAACCTTGTATTCTGATCCTTCCAGGCACTTCACTAACTCTGGAGTCCACACAATAGGGTTATCCATCTACGAAGATTGACCATGTGCCAATTTAGGCAACCATTCGTATAATTCACACGGAAAAGTGCCAAAGAAAATTTTGTGTTCATCCATATACAGATATCTCTGTAGCCACTTTTCTTTCGATAGATGCAGATTCCTATTTTCTTGAGCTGCAAATTGATCCAAGATATTTTGCTTATAGATGTATTAAAAGAATTACATGGGTAAATTGCAACTTAACCATAGAAATTTAATGTGCACATGAGAGAAGAGAAGAAACACATAAGAACATGAAAGAAGACAAGAGACTTGGCTATGGAGTTTGTCCAATTCAGACTACGTCTCCGAGCCTTGCTCGATCAATGGGGAGGCCTTCATTCATTAAGTGGCATGAAAAAGAAGAAGTATAATCAACATTTACAAAAAGGAGTCTTATACCTTCAATCTGGAAAATGGCCAAAAATTGGAGAGATCTATTACAGAAAATGGCATCACCATTGAGTTCCTATCGCCAAGATGTGCAAAATCAATATAAAACTTGGCCAATTATGACACTAGACCAAAATTGACCCCCTGGAAAATGGTCTTACGCAAGGTTCCACCCCTTGTCATATACCTGCTCACGGTTCCGCCACCTGCAATTCTTCTGCCTCGAAATACGTGCGTTCTCTTCTACCCTGGTGCACTGTGCAAAAAGGTTGATATACATTTTGGTGGGCAGATAAAACAAGAAAGGACCGTTGGCACATTGGTAAATAAGGAAACTAGTTGAGGAGGGGTTGGGGGATCAAATCCCGCCCCTCCCGAATTAACTTGCATATATTTTAATGTGCTAATATTGGGCGGTGGGTCTACTATTTTGGGTGGCCCCCACCCCATTTCCACTAGCCCTTCGTTGTATATGGGTGAGGTGGAGGGGTGGTGGCGTTGACAGCTCGCCCCATTTCCGTCGGCCCTTTGTTGTATATGGGTGAGGTGGAGGGGTGGCGCCGTTGACAGCTCGCCCCCCCACCATATGTGCATCATTTTTGTTGGTGGACTCCGGGGTGGTGGGGTCATGGCCGCCCACCCCAATTCCATTTTAAGTTTTAGTTAAGGTGGTTCTGGGGGTAGCGGGTTCATGGCAACCCATTTTTTAATATATTTTTATTATTTTGTTGTTGTTTTTCTTTTTTTTCTCTTTTTGTTTTTAAATAAAAATACGGTTCCACCAAACTTAGTAATTTTCTAGGACGTTAGGGATATTACACAAATTAACAAACCAACAATTTCTCCCAGAAAACTGGCCAGATTCCAGTGCCAGATTCTTGCCAAATTGGCCCTCCTTAGCCTGCCACATGGGTAAGTCAACCTCAAACTTTGACTACTCCTATCTTCTTCATACAGACTCAAATTGGAGTGTCATTCACACCGTTGGAATCATGGCGACGAGCACTTCAATCTAATGTTAGGTTAATTGACTTTTTGCCACTTTGAATTTTGAGCCTTTTGCATGCCACTGGTGTTTGGAGATCCACCTGGATCAATCCTCCCCATTGAGGAGCTTTTGGACTCCCAAAAGCTTTATCGGTCAATTGGAAAGTGAAGGAATTGTACACTCACTCTTTTTTTTTCCAACCATTTTTCCTTGCTAGGGTGCATCCCTTTGAAACCAACTCGAAGGTATTCCACATCTCCTTTTCATGAAGTCCTAGTTCTTCTTTCAAGGATTATATCTTCAGGCAACTCATCAAGATACTCTGGTGGAAAATCATCAATTGTAGGAACTGATCCCACCTCTTCGATGTCCATAATCAATGGTGGCTCATAAAGCTTTAAGTTTTCCACATTCACTATGGAGTACATTTGCATATATGTCGGCAAATCGAGATGAAAGGCATTGTCTCCAATCTTGTCTAAGATGGTGAATGGACCATGTTATGAAACCAGCTTAAGAAAGATAGAAAAGATAGATCAACGCCTTAGAATTCAACCTCTTCGAGGGGGCAACCTCCTTTACATTACATAAATGAACAATTCTTGGATGATACAAATGAAAATACCTCCTTTCTATATACAGGAGTCTAAGGGCTCATAACATAATCAGAGCCGACATAACAATATAATAATGTAAGGGCACAATAATAACAATAGTGGGCACTACATGGGTACATCAATATAAATAAGGGGGTTGTACTAATAACAATAAGGGTTACACTAGTAGTATAGGGCTAACATGCCCCTCTCCTTCAAAAAGCGTTGTCCTCAACGCTTGAGTAGTTCTTGATGATTTTGTATAAAATTCTTGTCCTCCCATGTGGAATCTTCAGCGGGTAAGTTCTTCCACTTGATGATATACTCTGAAATTGATTGATTTCGTAGTTGTCTGGTTCTTGTTTCTGTGACTGCTGCAGATTCCAATATGATTTTTCCTTCCTCTTCAATTTCTAACAATATTGTTTGAATTGGGATCTTTTGCAACTTTTGAATAAGTGGCCGTACTTCTTCGTCCTTCTTCCATTCATCCCTTGTTTCATTTATCCAATCTGGTTGGATAATAGAAATAGCACAAAACAGTGCTTCCACATCCTCATCCTTGAAGAGTCTTCCCATTCGGTAAGGTCGCCATTTTTTAAGTGCATATAGTATTGCCAACATTTCCTTATCATAAATAACTTGCTTGAGACATAGCAGTAAAAATTCCCAATCACCTACATCAAAACATTTTTCACTATGATGTTGATCTACCTGTTGTTTCATTTGATTTTGCACCAAAGTGGCGTTATCCTTTAAAAGTTGAAGAACTTGTTGTTGATGCTCAATGTGATCTTTCACTGCTTGAACCTTTTTCTTCTTGATATGTCCTTCTATCTCTAGAGTTTGGATAGTGGTAATTTCTTCCAATCCTTTACAAGATATGGTCGGATTCATTTCTTGATGCTCGATGTGATCTTTCACTTCTTGAACATTTTTCTT
>APFE030641340.1:6713-31828 GCA_000404065.3 Pinus taeda | reverse complement strand
CTGAGTATGAAATTGAAAAGTTTTATCTGATCTGATAATATTGATTCACCCCCCCCCCTCTCAGTATTATTTCCAACAGTCATCTTGGTCATGGCTCTCTCTAACAACTTGTAGGCTAAAGAATCTGGTGTGTTCCTCCCTACGCATACATTATCACAATTGTGACTACATCCAACAACCCATAGGCCAAAAAACCTAGTGGGTCCCTCTAGTGCACACATCATCCTGGCCTCGGCTCCATCCAGCAACCCATAGGCTAGAGAATGTAATGGGCCCCTGCTATGCATACTCCATCCCAGTCCTAGCTCTATCCAACAACCCACATGCCACTTTGCTTCCACAGCCCACTGGCTAAAGTTCGTGCACACGACATCTTGGCCCCAATTCCGTCAAACAATTTGCAGGCCAGTTTACTTTAAGAGTCAGCTAGTTGTAGGTTGTGCATATGTCATTCTGACCCCTAGTCCTTCTTAGATTCCAGTGACACGCAAAACACATCAAATTTCCTTTTACCAGCAATGAATAAAAGGGCTAACTACACGAAATCCAACTCTTTGAGATTATGGCATAAGGGCCTGAGGTTGACAAACCACAAATGTTGAATGATTTATTGTATTGAGGGAAAGTACCTCTAAACACTAGAAAACAATAGTATCACAAAAAATAAAGTGGGCAAGAGCCCAACAATGAATATCACAACACTTCATAACTCAGCAAGGGAAATACACCAGTTACTCAAACCATTCTAGTCCAATGTTAAACTCATTATGAGAGCCCTTAATAAAAATTTACTTGGATCACACAAAAGTAAATCATTCATAACATAATGTTGGACAATATGATCCAGAATAACTAAACATAGTCACGCATATTCATATTCCAATTATGAATATATTTCGTGAACAACATCATCCAGACATTCATTATATCCATAGAGATACAAGATATCACACCAACCATGAACATAGCTTTCAACAACAATGGAATTTACTTATCTATGTATTTAAGTAGGGCGGAAATTTATGGACGGACTTCAATGCTCCACCCAACCATACACTGACTACATTGTATTTTTTCTTGCAACTAACCACCCCTAAGACAAATTCAAAGTCTAAGGAGTTAATTGTTCAAGGGAATTTCACACTAATAACAAGTCAACAAGGCCAAAGAGGGAGTGCACTGTCCATGTGGTTTATCAACTACCTCATGCAGTAAGCACCACAGTGACTCTTCTACCTCTCTAAAATAGATCACAAGGAGTCATCCAAGGCTCAGTGAAGTTTTTCTCAGTCCACGAAAATTATCTCACTCTAAGGGTGGTTTATTAGCTATATTTTCAAGGAAAAAACTAAGTGATTTAATGTCTCCACCAAGTCTTCACTGGCTAATAAACACTGACAAGAAACCACTAGACACACATAATTTATAGGGAATGATGTACCATCATCGGGAATTGACTTGAAGTTGCTTCTTCTCCAATGTAGCTCTCGAAACAATCGTTTTTCCTTCATTGTCTCCTCTCGCACTCTCGCACGTTCTTTGTATCACCTTCGCTCCCTCTTGTTCTACTTCTTTCTTTCCCCATTGTGTGTTGATTTTCCCAACATGTCCCACAAGACTGGGAGTGGTATGGGCCTCATCCTGTACTTAGACGTCCCATACATCCCTTCCCTACCTGCTAGATAGACAACTTAAACAATTAGGGAGATAGAGTAGGGGAATAAATGAAGTGGGTGTGGTTTTGGGTAATCACTTGCACAAGCAACTCCTCCTCCTCAAACCTCTGAATCCATGTCCACTCCTCCAGATCGACCATAATTTCATTTTTACATTTAATTTAATTTATGTTTACACATGATGTCTCATCCAACCATGACATCCATGCTAGCATTACACAATCACAATTTTAAATTACAAAAATAGGGATAATGTGATGGATGTTACATTAGATATTACCACTTTATTAGGACCTCTAAGCTCAATTTTTTCAATATTTTCTTTCCTTCTAAGGAAAATCTTATGAAAGGATCTTGAAAATTAAGGGTCATTATTCACATTGATTTTAACCATTGGATCCTTGATACAACATCAACACCAACCATTTGTATTGTAATCTTAGGACTATCCAATAAATATTCCCCCATATTCAACTTAATACTATTGCACTTCCGTGAACAATTTATGGTACCTCCATCTACAATCATTACTTGAAATTTTGGTTGGTGATGGATATACCGAAGCAATTAAGAAGTTTTTCCAATTTGTAATTAATGAAATTGTGGCTACTACTTGAATGAATCAATATTTTTACCTTTTTCTTTTCGATATATCCTTCTATATTGAGGGGACTACTAATGTTGGCTAATGCATGACAAGATACTGTTGGATTAATCTCTTATAGCTCTAGATCTTATGCCAGTTCCACTTTTTGATATTCATCTTCACAATATATGTAGAATAATTACTTCTCACAACATATGAGCCTTATTGTAGTTGTTGTCACAATTGAAACATAGTCCCTTTACTCTTCTTTCATCCATTTACCAAGGAGTCAACCTTGTTGGTTTAGGAGAGGGAACATGATTTTATCTATACTTATTGGTTACCACATTTTTAGTGGCCACATTTTTACTTTCAAATTTCATTTCCATACTAAAAGCATGCTCTATATATTTAGGTCCAAAGATATGCACTTCATGTTAGATGATTTCATTTAAATTCCCCATGAATAGGTCTCACAATTATTCTTTGAAATATTCTATAACCTGAGACTCAACTTTTGAAATTGTTGAATGTGCTCTGTAACTAGAAATTTTGTTAAAGATTTACCATTTGACTAAACATTGTATTGCTCTTAATATCCCTATAATTTTCTATCAATTCCTCTATAAAAATTTACCAAGATATAATATAATCCTTTTCCTTTTCACAAAGCCATTGATACCACACTTGTTAGTCTTGTTCTAAAAGCATGGATGCAATATTTACCTTTTGTAAGGATGCCACATGGTGTAGGTCAAAGTATTGCTCCACTTGAAATATCCATCTTATAGGATAATTACCATCGAACTTCCTCATATCAATATTCAGAATGTAGTAGTTCCTTAGTTCTAAGTTGAAGCCCTAACAATGCATCTATGGGATCAAAAATCCATGATTATTGTTTTATGATTCAATATTTGTGCTCTCTAATTGTGATAAAATATTTCCCACATGTGATTGAGTTCCAAAAAATGGTTCTCGTTATTTTCATGATTTCCTTGGGCCTCAATATCCCTTTTAGGAAGTCTCTCCAAGATAATCTTTTCCATGGAATTCATCTTCTTTTCCATTTCATCCATAATATATATTTTAATTTTTTTCTCGACAACTTGAATCCGCCTTTTTAAACATACTACCATCCATTTCATTTTCTTTCTTCTCAAATTGGGAGAACCTAAATTCTAAGTCTTCACTTTATTCATGAGTCTAAGATGAGCCTTTAGGACGTTTGATTGATGTAGTAGCTTTTTTTTGGGACATGTTAGAAAAAAATAATAATAATACTCCTCTCTATCACAACTTTAAGACACTAAAATAAAGTAGGAGATTCTAATCAAGAGTTAGGTCACTTGCAGGTTACATACCTTTAAAACCATAATTTGGATAATATCGGAATGTCTAAAATGTTTCTTTATATAGATACGAAATTTGATCCCTTCTGAATCTGAAACTTTGATTGGTAATACTCGAATATGTTTCTCTAAAGTCCATAAGTGCAACTATAATTTGATGTACCAGGTGAAAGTTATGGTAAATTTTCCCAAACTTATTAATTTTAGACCTCTTCCCAGAAGAAAACTTGTATAACATGCCACATGTCCAATTCTCCAAATATAATTATGAAATTGTTGGGCGCAGCCCAAATTGGCCTTTTTTGGGGAAAACATTTCTACATTTTATGGAGCAAAGTGTGCAGTGGAGAATGCAGCGAAGTGTGAAGAGGACCATGCAGTGAAGCAATTGGAATATAACACACAGTATAAGGGCATTGAAGTGGGTCGAAGCCCCTCCTTTTTGTAAAAGCATGTGATAATGTAAAGGACCAATGGTTTTAGCTGCTTGTTTTAGGGAATCCATGGTATGTGGACCATGGTATTGTAATGATGAACCCTTTATGTAATAGTATATATAGGGTCAAATAATAAAAAAATAATCATCGAATTGATCTAGATCTGTGTTATGGTTGAACTTTTGTGATCTGTTGTTTGGGAAAAGAAGGCAAGGCTCTACCGCTGAGTGCGCAGAGGCTTGAGTCTGCAACTGAGTCCGTTGATGACCTGCAACTTAGTGCGCAATTCAAGAACTATTTGTTGTACAATATTTCTTATTATAATCAATAGTTCTTGTGGACATAGCCCCAAATTGGGGTGAACCATGGTAAAATTTGTGTCTTCATGTGTATATTTTCTTATTATCTATTGTAGCGTAGCAGTTTATCACAATTGCACTTTATTTCAGCACAATGATGATTTATGGCTTATATGATAATTTTAAGTGATTGAATGAATAAAACGAAGTGACTTATGAATGTTAAGAATAAAATATAATATCGTATGATCCTCCAAGGTTGTAGAAACATGGTTCTGCATCCTCCCATAGTCACTTCAGGTGAGACTACGATTTGCTTGCAGGTTGTTGCTGAAAGGGCTAGTGATTGAGGTTTTTGTTGGTGCACAATATAGATCGAACCTAGGTCAGCCCAAATCATAACCAACATAAATTTATATATGAGGTGCTTATATATGTCTCCTAAAATCCTTGAATATTTCATAGTTTGAAAAGTCCCAGACAAGAAGTTATAGCAAAAATACCAAGCTAACCTGTTTGAAATTGATTTTATGATCCCTCACAAACACAAACTTCCACAAAGTATATCTACGAAATTATAATGAACCAAAATCTGAAATGTGAACCAAATGTTCCCCAAGAGTTTTTCTCAATATTGTCAAGTTTCCCCATCGAAAACCTCCCAACAAAAAATTATTGTTAAAATTCGAAACTGACATGTTTGAAACTGATTTCAAGAGCATTCAGGAACCCTAACTTCCTTAAAGCATATATCCAGAATTATAGTGAACTAAGATTTAAAATTTGAACTAGATGTTTACAAGGTTTCTCCTAAAATATGGTCCAAGTTTCATGATTTGAAACCTCCTAGAAAAAATTTATAGAAAAAATGTCGAACTAACCTATTTGAAATTGAATTCAGGAGAATTTCGAAACCCTAACTTCCTTGGAGCATATCTCTAAAAACATAGTGAACCAAGATTTGAAATTTGAACCATATGTTATATAATATTCTCCCCAGTATTCTCCAAGTTTCATCATCTGAAACCTCTGAGAAAATATTTATATCAAAAATGTCATGATGACTTATTTGAAGTATCAAAACCCTAGGATCATGGGTTTTAATACCAAATATTATGAACCTTGAGCTGTAAAAATATTAAGAAACCAATAATTGCAATACTCTTCAAGGGGGAAACCTCCTTTTATAGTGAACAAAATGCAAAAATACAATAATTGATGATAGTAAGACTATGTCTCCTTAGTGTGTGTGTGTGTGTGTGTGTGTGTATGAGACAAAGGGTACAATTATAATATAATGGGACCATGAGAAGTTCTAGCTTACATAACAATATAGCAATAGAAATATACTAACTTAATATCTAGGGATTAATTGGTGGTTTTAAGGTTAACATGGGTCTTATATAGGGCTTAACTACAACAACCCTAGTTAAAATTCCATGTAAAATTGTATAAGACCACGGTTGATGGGACACGTACTCCAAGCGGAATGTTGTGAAAAACATCCTAGTGTGGTGTTCATTCCAGTTATTATGGCAAAAGGAAATTGAAAAGGCTTTGGAAAGGAAAAATAACATTAATTGGCATTTATTTATGAAAATAATGGAAATTAGGAGAAAATGAAGGTGAAAGGTCACAAGTTGCATGTGAGGAGGAAAATGAAGAAAAATAATGGAAAATGAAGAAAATAAAGACCTCATTAATAAGAAGGCTTATGAGGATCAATTGGCAAGATGTTTTCAGTGTTAAGCTTTTTGCCCAAGTTTTCAAGTGGATCAAGAAAGGAAAAGAAGGCAAGAGGAAGCATAGATCAATCAAGGAAGAGCAGGATCAAACAACTAGAGAAAGATTCTTCGCAGGTATCGATTTGCATGTGTGATTTTCTTAGTATATATGGCAGGCATGGCATTGCATGTGGTTCTTTGTTGTTATGGCATGGGATTTTCCAGGTGTGACAGTGTTTTTAGCCTAGCCTTACCATTTTTGGATAGTCATGGTGTGAGAGGGTTCTCATGTTTTGGTCAGGCTGGATTGCCGGATGGATTTGAAGCTCATTGAGGTGGATCTCTGAATGATAGAGAACATGGCCCAGTGGCCCCTGAACCAGACTGTGGATCACGGTAAATCCACTAGCCTACTAACCCCTCAGCTAGACTCTGGGTTGTGGTAAAGCCAAGATTGTGTTGCCTCGGTGGGCCTAGGAATCCTTACCGGTGAATGGTAGAGAGTGGGTCTCCGTTTAGGGCCTAGTGATCCGATGTGGATTGCGGTAAAGCATGAGATACCAAGAGATAGGAACATTCCTCACGGTGTAGGTGGAGAAATCTGATAGCATCCATGCTTGTTTGGCCTATGGATCTGGTGGAGATCATGGTAAAGCATAATATTACATGTTTGTTATTTGGCCTAGTAATCCAGGATGGATTACGGTAAACCCTGATTTCCATTGATGAGGGTGAGGTGGTTTAGCCTCAGGATGCCCTGGTTGGTTCTTTCAGGTTGAGTCCCACATTCATGCTTGGAATATGGCACGGGGGGTAAATGGCTGAAGATAGATTTGGCTTAGCCATTCTATGGTCGAATGGAACATGGTAGTCCCATCCTGGGTTGGAATTTGTATTCATTAATAAGAGGATCTCTCCTTGATATCTTATGTATAAATATATTGGTTTATATGGGGATTTTATGGTTGATGTATCATTGATATTTCTATGTTATTATGCAGGTTATAAGCATGTATTATGATAGTGATGATGTATGGATTTCCTCGTGTTTTGATTGTAAATGAATGAATAGTATATCTATGACCTTATAGATGATAATGTAGCAAATCACATAAGGAAACAATGCTTCTTAGCGATTCTCAAATAATTATGATACCCCTATGCTTAAATCTGTTGTTTACACCTGTAGATTACATATTTGTGACATGTTTGACAAAATGCATGTCATGGCTAGTAGGGGTATGGTTAAGGGATTGTTCAAGTATTTAATTTTGCATCATTGTTTCCATGTTATATTATTGTTTTGAATATTTCATTCAATTCTAGGTAGTGACCTTGGCTCTGGGCCTTAAAAAGTGGCTCAAATCTCGGGTATGTTGGCACAACACTAGGAAAAATAGTCCTTGGACACTGGCATGCCTTGGCATGAGAGCATATAGAGGCTCCTGGATGTTTTTTGGTCCATATCATGGGAGTGTTCGGGGATCAAGTGGTCTAAAAATTTAGTAGGACCTAGGGGCTAGTTACCTAGGTGGTTGGGATGGTTCCTAGGAGTCCTGTAGCTGATGTGGAAGGTTTTTATGTTGTGTTTATGTTGATTCCACTTCCTTAATGTCACATGGGAGGTTGAATCCAATCATAGTATCTTATCATAACATGTTTACCCTGGTTGACCGGTTGCTTGGGTAGATGTGGGATGAGGGTGTTACAGAGTGGTATCATGGCATGGTTCACCCCTCGGACTAGATGGGCAATGTGTGTTGGCCATGAATTCATGTTGGTTTCACATGCTTAATCATTCTTGTGGTCTATGTGCTTGTTTGATTTGCATTGTGTTGATCATGGTTGTAGTGATGTTTCCATGTGAAAGTTGATGGTGTTGTTGTGGAATGTGTCATCATGAGTGTATGGTTGTATACACAATTGTTATGCATGTCAGTGTCTATATGTTGTTATTAATGCATGGGCATGGTGAAGGTTGTTGTCATGAGGTCATTGTATGCAATTAGGTAATCATGATGCTATTGGTATGTTATGATGCTAATGGTTGGCTGAGATAAAACAAGATATGAAGATCATTAAAGTGAAGTTGCAAAATTGGACCTTGAGGCAAGAGCATTTTTTCCTATAGGTTGTATGTTGGGCATGAAAGTATGTAGGTTAAGTATTATTATATGAATTATGGTTATGTGTATGCCTTTCATTCTATTGATGTCATGGTTACATACATGATAGATGCTATGTTAGATTTTAGGCTTCTGTGGAAGTTTTTTGCAATGGTATGATCCGGATAGATGCTAGTTGATTAGTGTAGTCATATGCACATGTGTTGGATAGTCATGAATGATAATAACGTGTGGTTGCATGCATTGTTGTTGATTGTTTTATGTTAGTTGACTTGATGATTACGCTATATGTGGTTGATGAATATGTTATATGTTAACTTGTAGTTATCTCGATGATTATGTTATATGTTGTTGGTGATCATGTTATATGTTAACTTATTGCTGTTATATGTTAGTTAACTTGAAGATTAGGGTTATAACATTAATATCTTGATATTATGTGTATCATACTAAGTTGGATAATTCTATGCAAATGGTTAAGGTTATGACATTCAGGTATGAGTTAATATGTTGTGATATTATGTCATACTAATCTAAATTGATCATACATATGTGATTATTATGCATTAAAGATAAATGTTTATGAACTTATGGTGTGAACATGTTAGTTAGTTACTGTTATGTATATCATCATGTTAATTGTGCTTTAGTTGATGTGTTGTAAATTTATATCGTGCTAACTAGATTGATTGTTTAGAAAAGATAGCCTCTAGTGAGATACATTAAGGTATGAGTTTTCTTATGTCATATATTTGGTGTTTGAATGTTTGACTATGTCGTTTATTTTGTGTTTGAGTGTTTGATTATGTCGTCTAGTTGATTAATTTAACATGGTATGTTTGCAAGTTGGTTGAATGCTTGATGAATTGCGTAATATGAGTATGTATTCAAATGATATTATTTTAAGATGATTTTACTAACACATATGTGTTGAGATAGTTGATATGTACTTAAGTGCAGTAGGTGACAATTGTATCATTATGTCTAATGACTATGAGTTGACTATGGATTATGACATGATTGTTAATCTTGGTAAAGGTTGATTTCAAATTGATAGATATAACTGTCTTGATATTTGGAACATATGGTTGACATGTGTAAACGGTTACAAGAAACATGTTCGGTATTAGCCTAACAAGGTAACAGTGTATGTGTTTACATAACTAATAGTTGGGTGATGTGACAATACATAGTAAGCCTCGATTGCAGCAAGGTAAATGGTAAAAGAAAAATAATTGGGCAAGAATTCCTTTGGCTATGTTTGGAAACCCTAATTCCAAATAAATGAGTGTTTTATATACAGGAAGTCTTCTTAACCTTGACTTTGTCTGACATTATCTGGATATATGCTATATTCATTAAAATGTATTTGACAGGTGTCACAACTGGTTTCCAACTACGACATGGCTCATCAAGAAATTGGATTTCCTTGAGAGGTGTATGTGTTCAATTACAAGGCAACGTGCTTGGCACATCAAGATAAGGTAACTGGTGTATTGTTATGTTTACTTATGCACTGAAAGTTATGTGTTTATGGCAATATGATGCAGGGGATTGCATAGCAAGGAGACTGCCATGAAATTCTGAAGAAGGCTCAGGTTGAGCTTTTCTTTGGAAGCACTGGGAACCATGGGATTGAGTCATGGTGTTTGTTTTTAGTCTTGTGATTTTGGTATTTTGCGATTTGTTGGGCTCGATTTGCACTTTAGTTTATGTCTAGTGCAAGGCCTTGCCACTTTGTTCGTGGCATCGTATTGTTATTGGTTTTCATGGTATTCTTCTTCTTCATTTCTTATGCTTTCCTTTTAAGTTTTGAGTCTTGGAAATTGGTTTAGAAAGAGAAAAGTTAGTGGATCTCGAGGAGAGATGAATGAAATCTAGCATGCAATGTATGGCTCAAATGAAGTCAGTGTATCTATAAAGGGAGTTGAAGGTAAGAATATGACAATCGGTTGGATTGGTTCGGTCTATTGGTGCAAATGGACAATGGCAGGACAACCATGAGAAAGGTAACAGGAAAGGTGAAGTAAATGGATTTGAGGCATCAGATGCCTTGGCTATATTGGGAACGATTGTTCTCAGTGTTGTGCATGGTGTGCATGGATAAAGGGAGTTATCTTGACATTCACCTTATGATAATTTGTAATTGTGTTATGATCATGATTATGTTGATGTTATATATTTATATACATGTATGTATGTATGTATTTTGTGTCTGACAGGTTCATCATGGATCATGATTATTTTATGTTGACGTTTATATGTATACATGTACGTGTTTATGTTGTTATCTGATAGATTATTTAATGCTAATATTTATGTATATATATATGTGTGTATGTATGTCATTGTCTAACAGGATCATGATTGTGTTATGCTAATGTTTATGTATATGTATCTATGTATCTAAGTCACTGTTTGATAGGGTTGTTAGGGATCATTCTTGTGGAGGAATGATTTCTATGCAGGTGAGTGGCATGACGAGGTTCCTGGTATTATGGGGAATCAAGTGAGAAGAGTAGTCATGACAAATATACAAGGTCAGTATCATGTGGATATGAATTGATATTATGTGATTATATTATGTCTATCTTTATGTTATGGACATGCTAATGCTGAGAGATACATCAGTGAAATGAAAACAACGTGATGTGCGGCATGCTAGGATAAGCATGCATGGTGGAGAGATAGTGGAAGAAAGGTTTCTTGGTAGAGACAGTGTGGTTGTGGATGTGTGGTACTATTATTGTGCATATGTTGTATATGTTGTACATGTTGCATCTGTGATGTTGTGCGTATGCGGTGTTGTGTATATATAGTGTGTGTACATGTTGTTTATGCAATTTTATGTATAGGGTGATAGAAATAGTGTTGTGTGAATGTTTCATATGAAGTGTTGGGTATAGATGGTTCTATGTACATGTTGGATATATGGTGTTGTGTACATATTGTATTGTGTGCATGATGGATATGCGATGTTATGTTCATGATTGTACAAGTGGTGCTATGAGCATGTGGTGCCGTATAAATATTGTTCATATATTTTTGTGTGTAGGTGGTGTTGTGTACATGTCATGCATATGGTATTGTGTACATGTGGTGTCTTGTGCATGTCGTGCATGTGGTTCTGTGTATGTCTTGAATTGTGTACACATTGTATAGGTTCTACCATGTACATGTGGCATTGTGCATGTGGTGTCATGTACATGTGAATTTGTGCACACGTTGTGTAGGTGGTGCTTTGTATAGGTGGTATTGTGTACATGTTGTACATATGATACTGGTGTACATGTGTTATTGTGCACATGTCATACATGTTGTGTTGCGGGCATGCAGTACTATGTATGTGTATTGTGTAGTCGTGGTATCATGACATGTGTATTCATTGTGTTATACTTTTTGTATGTGTGTGTATTGTGTCATACACCAGGTGTAAGTGTATGCATGTGTTGGGTTGTACACTAGGTGTAGGTGTATAAGTTGCATGTAAGGTGTAGGTGCATTTATTGCATGGTGTTGTGTGTCATGTGTGGTTGTATGTGTAGATGAAAACTATGTGTATGTGCACATGTTTGAGGAGAAGGCACTGGCAGCCGATTCAGAGTGCATACAGAATAAGGACAAAGGTAGAAGTTAAGGATTGATTAAATGATAGTATCAGTATTTTATTTCAGCATTATTATGCATGTGATGTATGATTATTGTTTATGATGGTTACATGTGATTTATGATTTTGATCTATGATGGTTGTGTTTGGAACTAACTTGATGTGATATGTTTATACATGATGATTTGGTCAACGATGCTAGTTTGAATTGTTATGACAAGAAGTGAACAATATTGCAAGTATACCTTATTGACGAGCTACCAATGAGGTATGATGTGAGTTTATTTCAACTTATTTTAATCTAATGGTATCTATGTGCTTGGTACAGGAAAGCATGGAATGCCCGTTGGGTGGTCGAAACCAATGGAAAGAATTAGCAGCAACAATGAAAGAAATTGGAACAGGTAGCAGTATGTTGGTAAAGCACTTCAGGAGCAGGGCTATTATGGAACACTGATACCCAATAGTGTCCATTGATTTCCATGAGCATGCTATGACCGGTATTATTGTTTTGAGGTAGGTATATGCCTTGGTTGTTTGACTTTCCGATGTGAGGAAGCCTTTCCAAGGGATGGATCACCTGAGATAGGGGAAGTCAGGGAACTTGGAAGGTGAGTGATTGCATGGAAGGGGTGATCGGATTGCCCATAGGACTATGTAGTAGATAAGGGAAGGTCGGGGATATTTTTTTTTTGTTCATTAGCATTGCAAAATGGAATCAAATGCACATTGTGAGTGTGCCCTAGAACAATGAGCTGGTAACTGTTCACTAAGAGGAAAAGTGGTGCATGATTGTAGCATTGGACATTGGTTGCATATTTGACTTTCATAGTGGATTTTGGACTTCTTAAGAAGGAGGTGAATCCTAGTATTACTTTGAGGGTGGAGGTGTGAGCCTCTAGATTCCCTTGTTGCAGATGTAGGCATCATATCCTTTTATTTGTTGGTTGAGAAAATGTGCACATGTGTATATTATTGTAAATACTGTATCGATCTGGTTTATAAAGCTCCATAGACAGTAGGGTTATTTGTTGATTGAAGCAAATGTGTATGATTATATGTGGTTTTTATTGTAAATACCGTAACGAAATGTGTTATAAACCTCCAGTAAACGGTATGATTGCCATGTTTTAGCAGATTTTCATTGTAAATACTACAATGAGATATGTATAAAGCTTCATGGGCAATATGTTTTATTTTTAGTGGTCTTTCTAGTTATAGGTGCCATTGAACACCGAGGACAGTGTTCCCTCAAGGGGGGGGTGGTTCTATAACAACCCTGGTTAAAATTCCATGTAAAAATATATAAAACACGGTTGATGGGACAAGTATTCCAAGTTGACTATTGGGAAAAACATCTTAGTGTGGGTGCTCATTTCGGTTATTATGCCTAGATGAAACTAGAAAAAGCAATGTTAAAGGCTTTGGAAAGGAAAAATGGCATTAATTGGCATTTATTTATGAAAATAATGGAAATTAGGAGAAAACGAAGGTGAAAGGTCACAGGTAGCATGTGAGGAGGAAAATGAAGGAAAATAATGGAAAATGAAGAAAATAGAGGCATCATTAATAAAAAGGCTTACGGGGATCATTTGGCAAGATTTTTGTCAATGTTAAGATTTTTTCTCAGGTTTTGAAGTGGATCAAGAAAGGTGAAGAAGGCAAGAAGAAGCAGAGATCAAGCAAGGAAGAGCAAGAACAAACAACTACAACAGGATTCTTTACAGATAAGATTTGCATGTTTGATTTCCTTGATATATTTGGAATGCATGGTATTGCATGTGGTTCTTTGCTATTATGGCATGGGTTTTTTAGGTGTGACGGTGTTTCAGCCTAGCCTTGCCATTTTTGGATAGCCAGGTGTGATGGGGTTCTCATTTTTTGGTTGAGATGGATTATTGGATGGATTCGAAATTGAGTGAGGTGGATCTCTGAATGATAGAGTACATGGCCTAGTGGTCCTTCAGTCAGACTTTGGATCATGGTAAACCCACCGGCCTAGTAACCCCTAAGCCAGACTGTGGGTTACAGTAAAGCCATGATTGTGTTACCTCGATGGGCCTAGGAATCCTTTCTAGTGAATGGAAAGATATACAGTAAATTCAAGAGGTGGATTGTTCTTCGTTGGGCCTTGTAATCACGAGTTAGGATATGCAGTAAATCCTAAAGAGTGGGTCTCGGTTTAGGACCTAGTGATTAGTGTGGATTGTTGTAAATACTGAGAGACTAGAAGATAAGAAAATTCCTCACAGTGTAGGTGGAGAGGATTCCAATTTTTACCAATTTCCAGACCTCCATCTCTATTAAGGTTACGGGGGTGCTTAATGATTTCAATGGCCTCACGCACTTTCCTCTTGAAATGGTGTTTCTCATTTGCAATGACCTTAGTGTCCTCAAGGCATATATGGTGGTTATGTGTATCATACTAAGTTGATTAGTCTATATAAATGGTTAAGGCTATGACATTCAGGTATGAATTAATATGTTGTGATATTATGTCATACTAATCTACAGTTTTCATACATATGTGAGTTTTATGCATGAAAGATAAATTTTTATGAGCTTATGATGTGAACATGTTAGTTAGTTATTGTTATGGATATCATGATCTTAATTGTGCTTTAGCTGATGTGTTGTAAAGTTATATCTTGCTATCTATATTGATTGTGTCGACAAGATAGCCTCCCCTGAGATACATTAAGGTATGATTTTGATTATGTCATATATTTGGTGTTTGAATGTTTGACTATGTCATTTATTTGGTGTTTGAGTGTTTGATTATGTAGACTAGTTGATTAATTTAACATGGTATGTTTGCAAGTTGGTTGAATGTTTGATAACTTGCATAATATGAGTATGTATTCAAATGATATTGTTTGAAGATGATTATACTAACACATATGTGTTGAGACAATTGATATGTACTTGAGTGTAGTAGGTGACATTTGTAGCATTATTTCTAATGATTATGATTTCAATATGGATTATGACATGATTGTTAGTCTTGGTAAATGTTGATTTCAAATTGATAGATATGATTGTCTTGATATTTGGAACATATGGTTGACATGTGTAAATAGTTGTAGAAAAAATCTTAGTATTAGCGTGACAAGGTAACACTTGATGTGTTTATATAACTAACAGTAGGATGTTGTGACAGTACATAGTAAGCCTCAATTGCAGTGAGGTAAATGGTAAAAGAAAAGGAAATGGGCAAGAATTCCTTTCGTAGTGTTTGGAAACTCTAATTCCAAATGAATGAGTGTTTTATATACAAGAAGTCTTCTTAACCTTGACTTTGTCCGACATTATCTGGATATATGCTATATTCATGAACATGTATTTGATAGGTGTGACGATTGGGTTCCATCCACAACCAGAGTCATCAATGAATTAGAGTTCCTTGAGAGGTGTACGTGTTATGTTACAAGGAAGCATGCTTGGCACATAAAGATAAGGTAATTATTGTATTGTTATGTTTAAATATGCACTGACATTTATGTTTTTATGGAAATACTATATAGGGAATGGCATGGCAAAGAGACTGCCTTGAAATTTTGAAGAAGGCTCAAGTTGAGCTTTTCTTTGGAAGCACTAGGAACCATGGGATTGAGGCATGGTGTTTGTTGCTAGTCTTGTGCTTTTGGTCTTTTGTGATTTATTGAGATCAATTTGCAATTTAGTCTTGGTCTTTGGTCTTTAGCTTGGTAGAGATAGTGTGGTTTTGGATGTGTGGTACTACTATTGTGAATATGTTGTATATGTTGTACATGTTGCATCTATGATGTTTTACGCATGTGGTGTTGTGTATATATATTGTGTGTACATGTTGTTTATGAAATTTTATGTACAATGTGGTATAGATAGTGTTGTGCGAATGTTTCATATCCAGTGTTGGGTGTAGATGGTGTTATGTACATGTTGGATATGCAGTGTTGTGTACATATTATACTATGCACATGATGGATATGCGGTGTTGTGTGCATGTTGGATATGTAGTGTTGTGTACATAAGGTGTTATGTACATGTTTTATATGCAGTTCTATGTACATATGGTGTTGCATGCATGTTGTACATGTGGTGCTATGTACATATGGTGTTGTGTGCATGATTATACAAGTGGTGTTGTGAGCATGTGGTGTCTTGTACATATTGTACATATGGTGTTGTGTGCGGGTGGTGTTGTGTACATGTCGTGCATATGGTGTTGTGTACATGTGATGTCATGTACATGTTATGCATGTGGTGTTGTTTACATCTGGCATTTTGTACACATTGTACAGGTGGTACAATGTACATGTGGCATTGTGTACACGGTGAGCATGTGGCGTCGTGTACATGTGTTGATGTGCACACGTTGTGTAGGTGGTTCTTTGTATAGGTGGTACTATGTACATGTTGTACATATGGTACTGGTGTACATGTGGTATTGTGCACATGTCATAAATGTTGTGTTGCGGGCATGCAATACTATGTGTGTCTGTTGTGTAGTTGTGGTATCGCGACATGTGTATTCATTGTGTTATAGTCTATGTATGTATCTGTATTGTGTCATACACCAAATGTAATTGTATTCATGTGTTGGGTTGTACACTGGGTTTGGTTGTATGAGTTGTATGTCAGGTGTAGGAGATAGAGCATTGAAATGGTATATGATGTATTCAAATAATCAAATCAGAACATTTGCAGATAGTAAAGAAATGTTGATCAGAGAATTTAAGAAGCCAAATTCTGAGTCACAGTGCATCATTGAGTTGAAAGAAATTAAATAGAAACCTACTGAGTTTGTTTGGGAATTTGATCATAGATTTAAGGTATTGTTGGATCAAGTGAGATTTGACATAGCTCTGCAACAACATCAAGAATGGTTTATAGTTGTGTTGTTACTGCATATCAGATTATCGTAGAAGCAACAAAATATAACAAGTCAAGCCGAAGCTCTACAGATTGTGATGAAGTTGGAAGCTTCACCTATAGGAGATATTAATGCAGGTATGCAACAGATTCAAAGTTAGCTGGCAAAACTAACCTTGCAGATACAAGATATCAAGAAAAGAAAAGAATTCAGAGAAGAAGTATGGTGTACAAAGTCGAGATCAGAGGGCCATTCTAAATAACAATGTACTATATCTAGGGATTACATGGCTAGTGGGGCACCGAATCCCTTAAATGTAGGATCCATCTTGTGGTGTGAAATATGTAAGACCAAAGGCCAACATCATTAAGAAGACTGTTACCTATTACATAAATATGTACAGACTCCAAGGAACCAACATTTCAAATTCTGTAAATCGGTAAGACATGATGATAATAATTGTCGAGCTTATGAACTAATGATGGAGCACGGTTTTGACACTTATAGAATGCAAGAAGAAGAACATGGACATGAAGATAGTGGAAAATACGGTGGTTGATGAGGCTACCAATGAATAGGTCGAGGTGTTGTAGCTAGTTGAGGATGTGGACAGATCATTTGTTATAACTGTAGCTAGGTAGGTCAATTTGCGAGAGATTGTCAGAATCATACAACGAAATGTAAGTACTATCAATTCTTTGACCATGTAATTGAAGAATGCCCTATACTTATGGAAAAGATACAAGAAAAAAGGAATCAACAGCCGACACAGAATATTCAAATATGTAGAAAGGTGGACCGACGAACCTCGAATTAGTATTGTCACTGGAAGTGAAGCTGCGACCGAAAGTGATAAAGTAGATGAGAAGAAAGAATTTGAAAGTACATGGGTTAGAAAAATTGTTGGGAAAGTTTTTGTTTTTTATATTTAGAAGAAAAAAGAAGTATTTATGGAAGAAAAGTGAAGCTTTATGGATGATGGAGCTTCGACCTCTAGTGTGCAGCCAAAGCAGAAAACTAGCTATTACGTGTCATGAACTTTGACACACAATCAAGCTTCGATGCAGAATCGATATTTGACACAGGATCGAGCTCCGACACAAGACCAGGATTCAACAAATCAAGAAAGTATTTTAAAGTATTTTCTGTAGACTTGTATAAAATTATTAAGATACCAAAAGGTTGTAGAAGAGCTTCAGGAGTTGATATATTCCTATGCATCCAAAGAAGCATTGTGAAGTGAGATGCGTGCAGTTAATAATTTGCATCGAAAAAAGAGAACTGGAAGAGAGATGAGGCTTAGTACACAGATAGGAGTATATGAGATGGATGAAGTTATCCTAGATCTAGGATCTGATGCTAATGTCTTAACAAAGCAAACATGGGAGTTAATGGGTAAGCCTAAGCTACAATGGTCACCTATTCAGTTAAGGATGGAAAATCAGCAAAATATCTTCCCTTTAGGAAGACTAGTAGATGTAACAGTGGACATTGAAGGAGTTCGCACTACTGCTGATTTTGGAGTAATAGAGATCGTTGATAACAGTAACCCCTATCCTGCATTGCTTAGAATTGATTGGGCATTCGACAATATGGCTATAATTAATTTGAAGGAGAGACATATTATATTTGAAGGGAATAATATGAGAGTAATTGTTCCCTTGGCCATCATAAGGGGTATGATATACAAAACCAGTTAGAGAAGAATACTGCGAGCTAATATATATAATATATCTCAAATGATAGCAAAGGAAAAGGATTGGGTTAACCCTACTGTAGAAGGCAAGTTGATGTGGGAGAATAATAGTTCGTGTACCTCAAACTCAAAAGAAGAATTGGAAAACTAGCAGAATAGGTGTTGTCTTAGGTTGGGCTGACCCAGGTTCAAAGTTTACTACGGACCAACAAAAGCCTCAACCGCTAGCCCTCTTGGAAACAACCTGCAAGCATATCGTAGTTTCACCCAAAGTGATTATGGGAGGTTGTAGAACCAAGTTTTTGCATCCTAAGGGATGTTGCGATGTGGCACTTTTGTATTTTCTTGATGCTTTAACACTTATAAATTACTTCGCATTATAAAAATTATTGTGTTGTGAATACATGTAATTGTAATGTATTGTTATGCTACCACATGTTACTTCGCATTCCTGAACTACTTCGTGCTTATATTTTACTTCACATAATTACATTCATCACTTAAGCATAACATAATCATCCATAAAATTCATAGTACTAAAATAAAGTGCAGATATTAAGCAAATAAACACATGTAGACCTCGATTTTACCATGGTTCATCCCAATGTGGGACTATGTCCACAAGAACAGTTGTTTATAATATAGAATTTGTACAACAAATGGTTCTTCCATGCACACACAACTTCAAGGTGTCTGCACTCTAAGCTGCAGATGGTTTGCGCACTTAGCTGCATACCTAGGCCTCCACGCACACAATTGCAGAGCCTTGCCCTTTCTTCGGAGTATAGATCAACATAATACAACCATAAAGACAAATTTTGATCAATAATTTCCTCCCTTCCTTCTTTATTATTCATCCCTATATATACTATTACATGAGGGATTACATCGCTACATTACCATGGAACTGATGCCATGGTTTCCAAAATACAAGGGACTATGGTCCAAAACCATCAACTTATACAATATTGTAGCTTCATGTTCCGGATTGTCCACAGTTTCAACTTCGGCACTTCGTCGCAAAGCCCCTATGCTGCGCGGTGACTTTGATGCGTAGTTTTCATTGTGATACCCTACTTTGCTACATGGTCCACTTTGTACTCCACGATATCTTTTCTATTGTGCGCTCCGCAACACTCGGGTTTTTTTCTCAAACTCTGGCCAAAATCTAGCCAAGTTGGGATGTGCCCAACAAGCCCCCAAACTCACCTATGACTCGTCCCGAGTCATTTAGTTGTTGTGCCTCTGATATTTTCTACAATGTTGTTATAGTCCTGGTTGAATTGTTTATCCTTGTTGCGTGATTCCTCCAACAATGCTTTTGCTACATGCTTTGCAACCTTCTGTAGCAAAGTTGCCTCCTTCTATAGAAGCTCCTAGAGCTTTCCATCTACTGTCTACGATAGTGAAGGGCCTCATCCTGCTAAGGCTGAGTTCTTTCTGTGAATGTCTTCTCTTCCCTCTTCAGCTCTTTGATCCTCTTCTGCAACACCTTCTCTTCATTGATCTTTGCAAGCTTCTACAATATAGGCAATGTCTTCGCAGCTGCTCAACTTTCCTCTAACTTCTGTTGCTTTTGCTGCATCTCCTACTACAGTTTCTAAACATTTTTATCTTCCTGCGATAAAGTCTAAGTATGCATACTCTTGTCCAGTAGTTTTTTGTAGACCGCCAATTTTGCAGAGATGCTAACCATGACTAACTTTAGCCCAGCATCCCTCTAGCCTCTTACATCCTATAGCATAGTTGCTACAACTTCAATAACATCTCACTGATTTTGACTTCATTTTCAAACTGTACTACGACAACTTTGTCTTTCTGCTCCTTGATTGCAAGGCCGAGCTTTGTGACCTTTTCTTTTATTGATTCCTCTTCGTGGAATTCCATGTCTGGGGTTCCCTTACACGTTGTTTGTACTACGTTTTTTAGCTACTGATATTCTTTTACTATTTGATCTCTCTCTTGTATTGTCTAGTCGAGCTTCTGTGACAACGCAACCCACTCCTTATCTACTAGTATGTTGAGTTGTGATGTGCACTCTTCCCTTAGATTTAATTCCTTTGCAATATCTTCATGCAACTTATGTAACCTTGGTAGTGGCATTGCTGCAATGTTCATATTTATGTGTATCCACTCCTTGGCCTGCTGTTGAATTTCAACTGACTCAAATTATAGAACCCCTGCAGGTATTTTTTTCACCCTCACTGCAAGGGTAGGCACAACCGACCTTTATTTTGTAATCCTTTCTTGTATATGTGTAGGCTATCTAATTGACAATGCCAAAAGCTTCAACTCCACGATCCTTTCCTGCACACCTGTGATAAGCTAGTTGTAGCGGTCATCCACCCTGTTCCAGGATTCCGCTATGATCTCCTGAACCTTGTCTCCAATTTTTTCCAAGTCCCCCTCAGTGAGAACCATTGGTGTGACATCCTTTGACTTATCTGCCTTATTCTTAGTTTTAGGCTTGGTGGAAGCTTCACCTTGGTTGTTCCTTTTCTCTACGACAGATTTCTTTGTTTTTTCCTTCTCTGTCTACTTTGTTGTATCCTTGCCTCCTTTAGGATCCTCTTCATCATGATGTTCTTCTTCATGGTGTTCTTCTTCCTCTTCCTATTCCTCTGCTTCCTTCTCCTTGTCTTTTCCACTGCCTTCGCCATGGTGCGAAGTGTCTAGTTCTTCTTCTTCTATTGTGGTGTCTCCTTCCTCCTCCAGTAGAGTCATCTAATCTGCGAGCCATGTTTGCACTACTTCCAGTAGATCATCCTCTTTGACCATATATGGAAATCTAGGCCATTTCTTCTCTGCATCTCTACGTGCCTGTATGTACAATCTATGAAAATTTACCTTGAACCTCACCACGGGGCTGTATTGTTTGTATAAACTTGGTGACATGCATGGATATTGGTTTACGAGCATGTGAAAATCTATCTGATATAGTATAAAAAATATCTTGTTTTCCTATGCATGTGATGGTTGAGTGGTATTCCACAGTGAAGCATACCTCGCGGCCTCACATACATCTTCTTCTATCGGAGGAAACTACGTATCCTATGGTTCCTTCCATGTCAACATAGAAATGATCAATAGTAACTAGGCATAATGGAAAAATGTACCTTTCTCCTAGACCTCATGGCAATCATCCAGGATTTCCTTTCATAAATACGCATCCCAGTTATACTGGACTCCATTTGCGCATTGCACGGCTAAAGCCACCACTAGCGCAAGGACTTCATTTGCACATCACTTCCTCATAATCTTTCCAACCATAATATATACCGTGACATGGACTGATTGGTCGTTGATAGAGTTTATGTCATATCCATTGTTTCCTTTCACCAACCCATACTTTTGTTTCATGGTTTCTACCAAGGCACGGTCTTGGTCCTTCCCGACGAACTCCTCCGCGGGGTTCCACCCTTGGTATAGTAATCTCATGATCCTCCAGATCAACATTTGGCCTATGGGGATTTTATTCCCCATCCACAAGTGTCTGTCATGTACTAACATTAAACATTGTCGAACAAAGGTTGTGTTTGATGAACTCCTACCGAAATGCAACACATTTAACATGTTGAGCAGTCTTGATTGTGCCAATCCATTCGCCCATCGTTTTGGTTCTAATCTTGTCACTCGGATATCTAGGTAGTGAACCTATTGCAAATACCAGCTTGGTGTGAACTGCAGGTACTTCATCTAGTCACTAAAATCATTATCTATGAATTTCAACTACGAGATTTTTCTTAAAATCTCTCCTTCAAACAACACATCCTCTGGCAATAGAGGTGTGAATGTTCCATACTTTGCATCCTTGGAATCCTTTACCAATTTAGTGTTTGGCTTCCTTGGCGAGATTAATGCGGGAGAGATGAGATGAATGTTGCGCCACCTTCCTTCACCTAAATTTCCTCCACTTCTTCTTCAATGTCGACCTGCTGAGGTTTCTTCTGAGGCTTCATAGGTTTGGTAGGCTTCTTGTCATTTTTTTTCTTGGTTCTAACTTCCTTGGGTTACTTCTGCCTTGACGATGTCCGTGACTTTTGTTGTAGCGGTGCTACTACAATGGGTGTTGCTGCTACAGGTGGTACTACTAGTGATGTTGTGGGTGTCTCAGTTGTTGCTACATCCACTGCTTCCATAACTCCTATACATTTCTCGTTAAATATTCACACGAATTCTTCAGTCGACAAGATATTCATGCAAGAAATATTTGAAACTGCTTCGCACTATTACTCTCTCAAGCTCTCAATTTAGCAAAGTTCTTAATCTGAGGGGAAGTCGACTATTTATAACAATTCTGGACTTCAGACCTCATCATCAGATTTGATGTTGTCCCAATTTTTTTCCAGATTGCATCATTAAATGCATATCTATCGTTAAATTTTGCCAATTGTCATCTTAAATGCAACGTGGTTCATGTCTTTTCTCTTTTAACGACCACATTTCTACTTTCCCGATGAACTTCGACACGTGCCCTACTATTGCGCACCTTTGTGTTACGTCGCAGCTTCCTGCGAACTTCGACATATTCATGATTGTAGCGAAGTACTTTCTTCTTCAAAGCTCTCTTTGTAGCATAGTTTATAGTCTAGTGTCCACTTTCACTTGCATGTGACACTAAGACTTTCATGATTTCTTCTTTAGGGTGAAGTTGTAGGGACAGGGTTGTCCCTATAAAACTTCAATCTACTTCCATTTACTTTTCCTTGAATTAATTCTCCATTTAGCTTCACTAACTACACTACGCCTCCATCAATGATATACTTAATAACATATGGGCCTAACCAATGTGTTTTAAGCTTCCATGGAAATTTCAAAAACTTACTGTCATCGAGGAGAACAAGGTCTCCTACCTTAAACTTATTTTTCTTAATGTGTTTGTCATGCCAAGACTTTTCTCTTGCTTTTTTCACTTGTTGATGAAATCCTGCTATTAACATGTCTTCTTCCAGAGCCAGTAACTATGACCTTCTTTCCTCCATTATGGCAGGGTCTGCCATATTTGTAAAAGCTGTAATTTCTAGGCTAGGGATAATGTATTCCATGGGATTCACAACTTCTTGGCCAGAAACAAACCTAAAGGGTGTCTGACCTGTCAACTTTTTGAATATAGTCCTATAAGCCCATAATACTGTTGGAATTCCAAGATCCCAATCATCCATATTCACACTACATACCTTAGCGCAGTCTCCAAAATTTTATTGAATGCCTCCATAGTTCCATTTCCCTGAGGATGATAAGGAGTACTCTTTTGGTGGTAAACTTGAAATTCCTTAGTTAATGCTTCAATGGTCTTATTCAAAAAATGTGACCCTTTGTCACTCATTAATACCTTTGGGCACCCAAATATAGACATTATATATTTAAAGATGAACTTCACAACAGTTTCTACATTGCAATCCTCCACTGGCTCTGCTTCGGCCCATCTTGTCAAATAATTAGTTGCAATGATTATATACCTCGCACCGGTCCTTTTCCCTGGTGGGTTGATAGGTCCGACAAAATCAATAGCCCATTTGTCCAAAGCCTGCAAAGTTACTTGTGGCACTAGTAACATCTCATCTCTCCTTGAAGGTTTTCATGTTCTTTGGCAGAACAATGTAAACTTTGAAATGGGAACTATAAACTCAAAATGGGAACTCTGGCCCAAAAACCCCAAAAAAACATCAAAAACAGTGCTAAAAATGAAAAGTGTGTATACTGGAACGATGTTTTTTTTTTTAGGTGCCAATTTTGAACGTGTTTTAAAAATGGCGGTGACTACGAAATTTACTACGAAATTTTCGTGCAAAATATAGCTTCAAAACGAAAGTGATGTTAATGGAATAACGTTTTTTTTTAGGGTCAATTTTCAAACTTTTTAAAAAATGCTAATAAAACCAATTTTTTATGTCTCAAACAAAGTTAATTTTTAAGGAAAAAACACATTAATGTTTCTGGTAGAATATCATTTTTCTTTCCTAAGTATAAATTTAACATGTTTTCAACCACACCATGCTAGATACAAAAGAAATTGAAAATTTTTCAACTATAAAATTAAAAAACCATGACATTATGAACAAAGTATATCACTCAATGAAATCAAAAGTCTTTCTTTGTATACTGAATAAAATAGACATTATATCTCTAATTTGAAATTGCATTGTAGATATTTAAACAATACAATTTATCATACTTAAGACATAATCCAACAACATAAAAATGCTTCATAACTTCTCATTTAACAACATATGGAAAACATTTATTTTATTTGAAGATATGATGCATACATCAGTTATATAATCTGTCTTAAACAATTATTCAAAATCACTCATATTTTCTTGCACACCATCACAATTCACATCTTCAGATGAGTGACTGGATGCTGACGAAGATGTTCCATATTCTTCTATTTCATCAACTAGTGCCCCATCTGAGTCCACATGCATGCCCAACATTCCAGGTTTCAAAAGTCTTCTAGATCTATGACTGGTTTCAGCAAACTCCCATGTCAACACTATTCCTTCTGGTAACAACATTTTCATAATCTCTATCGTCTTGAAGCGAAGAGTTCCTCTCTTTGTTAAATTGAAGTCATAAACAAGTATGTCAACATCCTCCAATTGTCATATGTCTGTGCGGCGGCGATTTATATTTGTACCCTTTCTTTTTCTTTTTCCACCATTTTTTTTGTCAACTACCATCTCTGGCTTATACACACCATTGAATGGGTGTGTATTTGTGGCATACCAATGTACTTCAACACTTGTAACATCCT
>APFE030641337.1:2683-15902 GCA_000404065.3 Pinus taeda | reverse complement strand
GGTCACTTAAACTATCGCTCCCTTCAAAATCTATGTAAAGAAAATATGGTGACAGGTCTTCCTATGGTATCTTGCAGAGATGGTGTTTGTTCCAGATGTGTATTCAGAAAACATCATCAGGATAGTTTTGAAAAATGTGCCTCTTGGCATGCGTCAACCCCTTTACAGCTTGTTCATAGTGATTTATGTGGTCCACTTCCAGTTGTTTCATTCTCTGGCTACAAGTATTTATTAACTTTCATTGATGATTTCTCCATACGCACTTGGGTATGCTTCTTAAAACTCAAGAGTGATGTATTTAACATGGTCTTGGCCTTTAAGGCCTTTGTTGAGAAACAATCTGGACATAAAATTCTTAAGCTAAGATCAGATAATGGCGGAGAATATGTTAACAACAAATTCATCAACTTTCGCACTGAACATAGAATTCAATGCAACATACTATTCCATATACTCCACAACAAAATGGTGTAGTTAAAAGGAAGAATCGGACCTTAAAGGAAATGGCTAATTGTATGCTTCACTCTAAAGGAATTAGTCTTAAATTTTGGGCATAAGTAATTAAATGTGCAAAATACATAGTAAATCGCACTCCTACTAAGGTTTTAAATAATATCACTCCAGAAAAAGCATGCAGCTCAATTAAACCTGATGTAAGTCACTTTTGTGTTTTCGGAAGTGAAGCATGTGCCCATATTCCAAATGAGAAACATGAAGCCTTAGAACCAAAGAGTGAGAAATGTATTTTTGTTGGATATTCTGAAGATGTCAAAGGATATATACTTATTTCACCTAAGTCCAAAAATGTTATCATTAGAAGAGATGTAAAGTTTGTTGAAAATATATCGGCTTACAAAACTAGTTTGGCGGATGTGCCACCTCTCTCTATCCCTTCTACTTCTGAAAATATTTCTTCTTTAGATGATGACAGTGAGGATGACAATCCTCCCCCACGTTCTCAGGATCCTCCTTCAGCTCCTTAGATTCCAAAATGGGTTTGTGCTACTCAAGATGCAATAGGTTCTCTTTTAGGTGATCCTACAGATCAACGATGTATATGTTCTCAGTTCGATAGAGCTTCTTCTTTACTAGCTCAAGCTTCAGCGAATTATGATCCTAACACCTTTACAGAAGCTTCAGGCCATCTAGATTGGAACACAACTATGAATGAAGAATATCATTCATCATTGGCAAATGATACATGGGATCTTGTTCCTCTTCCAAAGGGAAGAAAACTTGTTAGATGTAAATGGGTTTACAAAACCAAGTTTGGACCAAATGGAAAAGTTGATAAACATAAAGCTCGTCTTGTTGCTAAGGACTTTTCACAAGTTGAAGGCATTGACTATACTGAAACCTTTTCCCCTGTTTCCAAATTGAACTCTATATGTCTTGTTCTTTCCCTTGCTGCCTCTTTCAAATGGGAAGTCCATTAGATGGATGTTAAATTTTCCTTTTTGCGTGGGGACTTGCATGAAAAAATCTATATGGAACAACCTCTTAGCTTTATACAAACATACTCCAGCCTTGTATGTTGGCTTAAGAAATCCCTTTATGGACTCAAGCATAGTTTTAAAAACCGGCCTAGCTAACCGGTTACCGGTATAACCAGCCGGTTAGCAGGCCCACTGGTTGGAACCGGAGCAAAAACCCAGTCTAAGTGGCTAGATGGCGAGAAAACAGCCCTAACCGGTCCTAATCGGCCGGTTACCAGCCATGCCCACCGAGGACCCACTCAGCACCTTTCTCGATGAGGTTTAGGGGTTTTGGAGGGAAACTAAGGGTGTTTTCCCTCCAAAAACACCCTCTCCAAGCCTTTAAGAGGCCCCTCTCCCTCTCATTTTTCTCAAACATCTGATTTGGAGTGTTTGTGATTTTGTTTGGGAGCTTGGAGAGTGTTGATTTTTTGCTGGAGTAGTCATCTTGGAGTTGGAGTTGGAGCTATTTTGAAAGTAGTTTGTAGTTGTCAGTGGATTTAGCATCTTCAAGAGGAGGCTAAGGAAGCTAGTTTGCATTTCCAGGTAAGGATTTCACTTGAAAATTCCTCATTTGACTATTGTCCATGAATTAATTTTTTTTATGTGTTATAAATTTATAAACTTCTATCATCTATGCTATCAAATCTCTAGTTCTATGCTATCAAATTTTGTAGCTTGCATGTGCATTTGTTTTGCTAAATTTAGCTTTGGTTTTCCATGTTGCTTCGCTGCAATTTTTTTTAAATGGCAGATTTATTTGCAAATTGTAATTATTTCAAGCAAACATGGCTCCAAAAGGAAAGGGCAGTGCATGGGCTCATTGTGATGTAATTGATGGAAAAATGATATGCAAATTATGCCATAAATCTATTAGAGGTGGAGGGGTTCTTACATTGAAACAACACTTGGCTGGGGAAGGAGGCCAAGTAAAGCCATGTGATGCACCAAATGCAGTGTTAGGTCCTATTAGGGCAGAATACATTTCCAAGCTTGAAATGTTTTATGAGGATAAAGCTAGGGAGAAGGCCATCCAAGATGACATTGCAAGGAAGAGGGAATTATTAGAAGCCATGAAAGAGAGCGGGTATGATGATTATGAGATTCAAGACTCAACTTCTATCCCTTCCACCAATGACCCCTTTCACTATCTTCATCGTTCTTGTGGCCAACCATAAAAGGGAACAAAGAGAACAAACATCCAAAGTTTTTTCTCATCTTCTTCCAACATTTCCTCTTCTAATCCCACTTCCTCCCAGTGAAGTCGTCAACCCATTTTGGATCAACATTGGAAAAAACAATGAAACGAAACTTCTCATTAATACATTGCTAGATGGTGGTATGATTCATATATCCCATTTAATGTTGCTCGTTCACCTTATCACCAAGCTATGTGGGACTTTGTTATAGATGCAAGAAAAGGCTTCAAAGACCCTAGTATGCATGACTTGAGGGGAGTTCTTTTGCAAAAAGAGATATCTTCCATTGATGAGAATTTGGTTGAGTTTAAAGATTCATGGCTCAAAATAGGTTGTTCCATCATGTCATATGGATGGACCGATGGAAAGAACCGCACTATCATTAACTTCCTTGTTTCTTGCCCTCAAGGAACCATGTTTTTGAGATCATTTGGTGCATCTGATAAGGTGAAGGATGCAGCCCTTCTATTTGAGGTTTTGGATGACATTATTCAGGAAGATGGGGCGCAGCATGTTGTGCAAGTCATCACCAATAATGCCTCAAACTATGTTCTTGCTAGAAAGATGCTTGAGTCCAAATATAAGACCATATTTTGGACTCCATGTGTTGCACATTGCATAGACCTCACGCTTGACGACATAGGCAAAGTGGAGTGGGTAAAAAACATTGTAGAGCATGCCAAGTGCATTACAAAATACATTTACAACCACTCATGGGTATTGAGCCTAATGAGGAAAAACGTTGGGGGCAAAGAGCTTGTTAGGCCTGCAATTACGAGATTTGCAACTCACTTCCTCATGTTGCAATGTCTCAATGATCAACATAAAAACTTGCAGAAAATGTTTTCTTCTGAAGAATGGTTTGAATCTCGGTGGGCTCATAGACAAGATGGAAAAGACACCAAAAAGAAAGTGTTAGACAATTATTTCTGGAAAATGTCTGCAAATCTTGTGAACCGAGCCCCTTGTTAATGTGTTAAGGATGGTGGATGGGGAAAAATTGGCCATGGGCTACATTTATGAGGCTATGGATCAGGCAAAGGAGCAGATACGGGCAGATTACAAGGACAGGTTAGCTAAATATGGCCGTATATGGGAGATCATTGATAACAGATGGAACAATCAACTTCATCGTCCTATACATGCAGCTGGGTATTTTTTGAACCCAAAGTATCATTATAAAAATCGGCTAGGAGATCTGCATGATGGGGAGGTCAGAGCTAGATTGATTGATTGCTTGGAGCGCATGGTCCCTACCCATGCCGACCAGTTGGAAATACATAGACAACTTATTGTTTTCACTATGGCATGTGGTACCTTTGGCAAAAACTTGGCAAAGATGGCAAGAGATGTGGACCAACCAGGTAAGCAATTCCAATTTCCAATTTGCTTTTCTTTTCAAGTTAAAATTGTTACGTTCTTTACAATTCCAATTATAAACTAAGTTACTAATTATGTCTTTTTCTTCTTAGCACATTGGTGGGAGTCATTTGGTGGCCAGTGTCGTCAATTGCAAAGGTTTGCAATTAGAGTCCTTAATCAAACTTGCAATGCTTCAGGTTGTGAGCATAATTAGTCCGTTTTTGAGCGCATACACACGAAGAAGTGAAATCATTTGGAACAAAAATGGTTAAATGATCTTGTTTTCGTGCAATACAACCTTCGACTGAGGAGGAACCAAATGATGAGAAAAACACTTGATCTAGATCCCATTGTGTTGGACGATGTTGATCCAACATCATAATGGGTGGAGGAGACTAAAGATCTTGTGTTTGATGCTGATTTTGATATCGACATGGCTTTAGCGAGGGATAAAGTAGATTATGTGGTGGCATCATAACCAGGATCAATAGCGGCATCAAGGAAAGGCAAAGAACCAATGGAAGGCACTAGTTGTGCAGGTCAACAAATGTGTGCTTCTATTAGGTCCACTTCTATTGTTATTGGTGGCATTGATATTGAGGTTGTCAATCAAGCTGAGGCATCCTCAGACTCTGAACCAGATGATGTCTATATAGCTCCTGATGATGATCCTATGGCCAGTAGTGGTGATGAACTTGATGATTGATCATGTGTACACTGTAGACTTGTAGTAGGCCAATGGCCTCATAGCTTACAGCATTTCTTTTGGACTTTATAGGCCATTTAGAGCCTCATTGCTTATGTATTTTTTTATTTTGTTGATGATATGTATTGCACTCGGTGCCATTTTGATGTATTCACCTTTACATGGTATATAGATGAGAAAACTTTTCATATTTTCTCTCTATTGACTTGGAATCATGGTTTTAAGTCTTAAAAAGAGTTTTGTTTCATTAAATAATTATTTAATGTATTTTTCTAAATCCGGTTCGTTTAGACCAAACCAGTCCCGGTTAGACCGGTTCCAGTCGGTAAACTGATTCATTAGGTGGACCGGTTTGGTCACCAGTTCCGGTTTTAAATGCATTGGTCTCAAGAAAGCCCCTCAAGCTTGGTATGTCAAAATGGATAGCTTTCTTTTAGATACTGGCTTTTCTAGGTGTCATTCTGACAATATTGTCTACACCAAGAAAGTGGGCAAGTGTTGTATCATTCTTGTTCTTTATGTTGATGATCATATCCTTACTGGTAGTGATCCCAACCTTATAAATAATGTGAAGTCCAGCCTTAAAAAGAAGTTTGAAATGACAGACTTAGGACACTTGCATTGTTTTCTTGGTCTTCAAGTCTTGCAATCCAAGGAAGGTATTTCCCTTTCCAACTCCAAGTATGTTTGTGACCTTCTACGTCACTTTCACATGGAAGACTGTAAGCCAGCCCCTTCTCCCTTTCAGTCTGGAGTCAAACTTTCAGTCACTTGTACTTCCCCTGAAGTTGATGCTACCTTATACTGTCAACTTGTAGGAAAAATTTTGTATATGACCCATACTCGTCCTGACCTTTCCTTTGTGTAGAGCCTCTACTTTACACCTACTTATCTACCGTTTTCCTCAATCTTCCCTTATCTTTCCTTATCTTTTGCCTCATTTTCACCATAAAACAACCCAGATCATTACATTAGGTGTTATTAAGCATGATTAAGTAAGTTTTGCTAATGGATGACTATTTGTTTAGATTTTGGCTTACTTGCAGGCATCCTGCAGCTTTCTGGTGATCCTGCAGCTATCTGATGATCCTGCAGCTATCTGAACATCCTGCAACCTTTTTGTTAAATGCTATGTTCCACGTGTCGGTTTGCTAGATGAGCCACATGGGCACTTAGGTGTCATCATGCTCAAGGTTCCTGTCCTATTTTTCCGGCCATCCACATCATCTTTGTCCACGGTCAAAGCTGGGCAAGTCACAGTCAACTCAAGGCAGTTTAGCAGTGATTGTGAGCTGTTTGGTCACGTCATCCTAAACGGTGATTTGTCCACGTTCTACAGATGGCAGGGGACGTGATCCAACCTGGGATTTATTGCCCATGACGACAGAACCACCACTTCATCCACGCAGCCGCATGAAGTGCCAAAGAAACCTGAAAACGCATAACAGTCATTTACTTTTCAGTTATTTAGTTACACGGATAAGATATCTTAGAAACTTCTATAAATAGCTGCGTCTGTGTACGCTTATTAAGCTTTTTATCAGTTGTATTTTGATGAACCTGTGTTATATTTTCAAGCATTCTAAACTCTGTTTTTAAGTGCTATTCTAGCACTCTGTTTTATATATTTTCTGCAATGAAGAAGTAGACTTAGCATTGTCTTGAAGTTTCCAGATCTCTGAGTTTTCCTTGTGGCTGAATGGACAGAGGGCCCTTGCTCATTTGTGCCACTGTAAAGTATTTTATGTGCAGTAGCATTTCCTTTAGTTGTTTATTTCCTTAAGCATGTATAGTTTCCTTTATCTATTTTCCTTTCTTTTAAACTGATCAGTGTTATTTTCTTGCAGATTTCTTTTAGCCCGGGATTTGTGTGTGTATTTGCTTTAATGTCTAATGGTAGTTGCAGTTGTCTTATTCGTTATGCTGCCCTCTTTACTCTGTTTTTTTCTAGATTAGCTTTAGCATAGTTTTACAAGTTGGATGCTCACTAGTTTATGCTCTCTTTATCATGAATAATAGCTTATCTTTCAAGAGAACAGAATATTGATTAATTGCAGCTTGTATTTGAGTAGATTTGGCTTGTGATACTAACACTTTTTCCACTTGTTACACACAATCACATATGTAGAAGCAGTATGTTGGAAAAGGTTTAAGTAGTGTTACAATTTGTCAATTAAAGTAGATTAGAGTTTTTATCAATTCTTGAATTTGTCTTCAGCTACCTTCTAATCGTGTTTTATGCAAATACGCAGTAGAAGCAGAGAGTTAGAAGGAGATTATCATTAACATCAATCCTTGAAGTGATTTTCTTATTTCTTTTATTTGCAGCAGTATGGATAGAGACTAATGCCATTAGATTGTGGTCATTTACTTTCAAGCCATTTACTTTCAAGTCATTTTGATTTCTTCATTCTTTTCAAGTTCTTTTCTCTTACAAGTTCAGCAAGCAATTAGAAACCACCATCACACACACTTTCACTCATATAGAAATCACTTTCACACACTTGCACTCATTTGTCTATAATCATCATTCCATTTTAGGAAGATAAGTCAATCATAAACAACCCCCCTAAAATAACAAAAGCTCTAAGAAAGTTACTTAAGTACATATAGTACGCCCTCACTTCATCAACTTATGAGCCCCGGGTTGACAATTAATACTAGCAATTTAGATAACAATAAATTGACTAAACAGAACCATTTAAGTATGAGAATTTTAAACTTGCTGCTAACCGATTCCCTCTCTATGGCGAAACTGTTTTGAGGGCAGGGCCATCCTGGATAGGATATAGGTTCCGGAGTCCAATCATTTGGCATCCTGCACCCAAATACCAAGCCCGGTATGAGATGCTTGAGGGCTGGACGGGCCATTTCTCTGATAATTTAATTTCGCATCATGGATGTAGGCCCCCACACGAGATTCCATCTCCAACCTACTCACTCACTTATTTGCATGTCAACTACAATGTTTTCATGAGGCCATGAAAAAGGGTAAGCTAGGGGGTGTGTGGAGTATCAAAGAAGGTTTGTTTCGATGGTTATTTTAGTATCTTTTCATTATAACTTAAAGGCCTTTTGCATTAGAAACTTATATAATAATGAGGATTTATAACGAAACACGTGAGATTAACATGAAACACTGATAATTGTCATTCCTATGTGTAGGAGGGAGGAAAAACAGAAAGTGGCCATCCCAAAGGAAAAGACAAAGATGAGCTAACTATTGTCCCTGTGACGGGAGACCACAAGCAAACCAGATTAAAACGGATCAACCCAGGAAAGGAAGCAGAGATACCAGCTCAGAACAAAAAAGGAAAGAAGTGACTCAGGATTAACGATTTTGAGAATCCCTCAGGATCTTAGATCCTAAGGGATCACTATTTTATCTATTTTCTATATCTAGATATCTCCGTCATCATCCTTATATAAGGGATAGTGTTGTTGGCTAAAGGAGGACTTTTTTGTAATTTCTTTTTAAGAAAGATCAAGACTATGATCTCTATGTTCTGTTGAAGACTTGTGTTACTCTAATTTTAGTTCATGCATTAATACAGACTTGGTTACTCTTTCATCTTTGAGCCTGGATCAATCTTAAGCAGTGTACCCCTGGAGGCTAAGGGTCCAGCCCTGGTGGACACTTGCTCTTGTACCATTACACGTGGTTTCTATGTGGTTTGTTTATAGATGTGATCTAGTAATCTATTGTGTCTTAAGAACGTTTATATTACATGCTCTGTTATGTTTAACTCATTTAATGTTCCTGCAAACAAAAGTCTTATATTGACGCTGTATCATGTTACTAATCCTTTAGGTGTTGATTAATCTCTACAAGATACTGTCATTCCATTACAGAGTTTGATGCGATTGTGCTTTAGCATTATAATAGTCATCTTGAAAAGTCTGATTTCATATGATTATTGAATCCTTGAATGTTACTGTTTTCATCTTGAGATGCAATCGTATGCTTTTATTTAGAGCAATAACAGAATCAGATTAAGCACGTTGTGTTTCTATGGTTTTAATATTATTTCATTGGTAGTGTTGTTCCATAGTATGTATACATCTTTTAAGAGCGAAGGAATGATGTTTTGATTGGAGTGATTAAATAGAGTTACAGCTTGAAGAACTTGGTTACTGCTTATTTCAATTGTTGTTCCATTTCAAGATTGCTGCTTTGCTGTTTTATTTACTTGCCATTTCTTAAGGACAGTCTCAGGCTATAGTGAGAATCATCACCTGCTACCTGGCTCCCAGACCTCTGATCTGCTCCCATAAGTTATGAAATGGATGGGTTATTGCTACCGAACCCTTGGCTGATGTGTTGTTATATTTCATCGCTATTTCCTTTACTTGTCGTTTCATTTCTATTCATTAAGGACGATCTCAAGCTGTAGTGAGCGCTAGCATCTACTACCTAGTTCCCAGACCTCGGATCTGTTCTCATCAGTTATGAAAAGGATGGGTTATTGCTACCGAACCTTTGACTGATGCAATGCTTGGTGTGATTTAGCCTTTTGAAGTAGTTAAGTTGTAGACACGCATCTATTTACTTTTGTAGCTTTTAAACAGTTGTACTACGAGCATTACTCTGACAAATGCTAAGCCTCAGACTAAGACACTCTTTGAAATAGCAAGACGTTCTCGGATTTACATATTAATGTGAGGTAACTAGAGGTGAAAGAGACCCTTTTTATAGCTCTACAACTACAAGGGCACAACAATATAATAAGGGGATTGTACTAATAACAACAAGGGGTTACACTAGTAGTATAGGGACCTAACAAAATGTCATAGAAGTAACCACAGAACAACATTGGAAAATTGGAATCTATCCCTTCCAGTTTCAAAGAGCTATCTCTCATTATGTTTTATCTTTGTTTGAATCATGGTATTAGGGTAGTTATTAAGTTCAAGTTTGGGGTTTTTGTGTTGTTGGGTTGAATTTAGGAAGAAAGGCCATTGGGAAAATGGAGTGACAACTTTGGCATGATCAAATACAGACTTTACAGGCTGAACTTACAGGGAAGGTTAGGCATATCCACTTGATCCTTTAATATTTATGGTGTGAAGGAGAGAAAAACATTTAGAGCTCCTGTTAAAAAACAAAGAAATTAAGAATGTTGATTTTAATCTTCAGTGGAAAACATAAAAATTATTCCTAAGCCAGAGACAAACATTCAAACATGTTTTGTTCTTTATCTTCTTAGAATAATTCATATTTTAGAATCACGTATGAGAATAAAAAGAAATAGATTGACAAAGAGAGATTCACTTCACTAATAAAAAGGACACAAGAATCCTGTAATGATTGCATTGTATTACTGGAAATCTGATCACTGGTGACTCTGTGAGTTGCTTTACAATACAAGTCCTTTTCCTCGAATAGTTCCTAACACCTATTGCTTCAATTGGTGAAGTATTTATACAAATTATTCCCAAAATATCTTGATTCAAAATATTAATATTTATTACAAATATCATAAAACTGTTTACAAAAATAGGACTGAAATATAGGAAATTCAAAACTAATGAATCTTCTAGGAACTATATTTGATGATTTCCGATGGTAAAGAACAACGATTCAAATTTGATAGCAAGTCTAATTTGATTCGGTGGCATCTAGCTCACTAATTTCCAATGATATTTTTCCTCATGAATTTATGAAAATAGGGTATAGTGATTTGTTTTAATATCTAAACCCATGATCTTTGTGAAAAAATTGGGAGAGGTTGTCGTATACGTGGATGTTACCAACACAAACCTATTTTAGTTTTTGAAAATTCATTTGCATCTGTTCGGAAATCATATTTGAAAATAGTTCCTTAAAACAAGAAATTTCTGGAAAATATGCCTTCAAGGATTCATGTGAATATCTTAAATCATAATCGATGTTAGAAAATTGAGAAAATATTTTTTAAATGGTTCCTTTCTAGAAAAAAACCTCTTTAAGTTTTGATAATTTGTTCTTATATTCTGGGAAGATATTCTCGAAATCACTGTGTTGTATAGGAAAACACATAGTTTTAGCTAATTATTTTTCCAACTCGGCATTGACTTTAATGTTCCAACATTCACTATTGATCTGGCAAGAGTAGGATGGAATCAATGTATGAGATGGAAGCAGGAGGTGACATGGAGGTGGCAGATGATGTGGAGACACATCGTTGGTAGAAATAGTTGATGTGTCAGCGAGATAGGAAGGCGTGGGAATGGAGTGGTAGGAAAGAGTGGGTCAAGAAGGAGTATGTACATGATAGTAGGGGAGTGGATGTGATGTAGGGATTTAGCGGTTAGAATGAAATGGCTGGAGTTTATGTTGGCAGGAGATAGCAGTGGCTTTTGGGGGGTAGGTGATAACGGGTATTGAACGGGGGAGGGTGTTGGGTCCCTATAATACTAGTGATTAGCCCATTACTATTGTAGTTACCTCCCTTATTAATATTGTTGTGCCCTTATTATCCCCATATTATTATTATTGTGCCCCATAGAATCCCTCTATTGTTATTTTTGTGGCTTTATATTATTATTGTTAGGTCGGTTGGGTTATATTGTGATTCCTTAGACTCCTATATAGAGAAAGGAGGTTTCGTCATTCGAATCATTTAAGAATTTTTCATTTATGTAATGTAAAGGAGGTTGCCCCCTTGAAGAGGCTAAATTCAAAGGCGTTGATCTAACTTTTCTATCTTTTCTTGAGCTGGTTTCATGACATTTGGTATCCGAGCTTTGGATTCTAGGGTTTTGTTGCTCCAAATAGGTCATCGTGTCATTTTCACTACAACTTCTTTTCTACGATGTTGCAGAAGCTAAAAACAACCCATTTGAGAAGCAATCGTGTTGAACCTTGGATCTGAATTTTAGAGTATTTCGTGCTACATTTGCGGAGATATGATATGAGAAAGTTGGTCTTTTTGCAGACTCCTGAATTACATTCCAAACAGGTGACCTGGGGAAAATCACCATAACTTTCTCTTTGAGCATCGGATTCAAATTTCGTAAGAAGGTACAGAAAGAGGATGGATTGTAGCTTCTTATATATATTTTTCAGAGCCAAAGGTCAAAACAGTGACTCATGGCATGTCGTACAAGTTCGCGCTACTGAACTAGTCTATAGTCAGGTCACCGTGGGAGATTTCACATAACTCTTCCTTGGAGAACCCAATCTGGATCAGACTGGTGGCATTGGAAAGAGGACATAGAGCGCTACTACAGATCGTAATTTCAGAAGTGGATGATCTGAAGGTACAGAGATACATCAGATGCAATATTGAGCTCCTACAAAGTGAAAAAAGTTGTGTAGATTCTTTTAAACTTTTGATTAAGCTTGGTTTGAAAATTTATTTGGAAGGAATTCAAAGGGCATAGTAGAGAGTTATTATCGGTAATTGATGCCCCAAGGAAAGAAAATGCAAACACCTAGTAAGTAGCCTGAAAGCTCTAGCATTACTCATGAAGAAGAGGAAGAAGTGTTACATGATATATCAAAATTACAAGACCAAGTGCAACAAATATCACTCTCACAAAAGCTAACAGAGGCTAAGATAAATGGCGTGGAATCTAAGATAAAGGACATGGAAGCTAAGATGGATGATTTGAAGATAGATTTGAAGACAGATTTGACGAATTTTCTACAAGAAATACTTCCTAATTGTGAAAAGGTAGTAAAGGAAAATCATGATGCGAACAAAACAAATGTTAATCATGATTTCATAGACTCTAATGTGGGATCGAAGACCCACCATATTCCAAAAATCGATATGAGGAAGTTTGATGGAAAGGATCCCGCAACATGGCTATTACAGATGGAGCAATTTTTCGATCTCAATAATGTGCAAAACACACAAGTGGTACGTATTGCAACTTTATATTTGGAACCAAATTAGTTTGTATGGTATCAATAGCTTTGCTCTCATAAACAAATTATCACTTGGGAAATTTTTATGGAAGAATTGACAGCACATTATCAAGATCCAAAATGTGACACTTTTTTTGGCTAATTGATAAGTCTCAAACAAAAGGGTTCAATAATGGAGCACATTGAGGAGTTCCAAAAATTCAACATAAGGGTAAAAAATATTCTAGAGGAGCATAGGATTGATGTGTTCATAGGGACTTTAAAGGATAATATCCAACATGATGTTTCCCTTCAGGAACTTGATTCATTAGAGAAGCCATTCAAGTTAGCAAGAAAAATGGAAAGCAAAATTATGGCAACCAGGAAGCATACCACTCACAACTATAAACATGGAAGTGTTGTTACCCCTAGTCTTCCAAAACCTATAAGGTTGACACCACATCAATCGGAAGAAAATAGAGCAAAAGGGCTTTATTATAGTTGTGAAAGAAAATACACTAAAGGTCATAAGTGTGCTGAGAAGAAATTATTCTACATAGATTGCGAAGAGGAAGAAGAAAAGGATCAAGAAAGGTCAAAAGAAGAGGATATACTCCAGGAACAAAGCCTATATAAATACTAA